>JYCQ01000155.1:0-202243 GCA_000931505.1 Hypoxylon sp. E7406B | reverse complement strand
TAAAAATAATATATATTTATAAATAAAATATTATTTATTAAAAATATAAGTTAATTATTTAATTTATAAATTAATAAAAAATAAAGTTAATTTATTTTTAATTAAATTTACATATTTTTAATTAAAAAATAATAAATATTATATATTAAATTATAATTAATATTTTTATTATTAAAAGCTTTAAATTTAATTAATGATTTTTAATTAATTTTAAATTAAAAATATTAAATAATAATTAAAAATATAATTAAATATTAAAATAAAATATTTATTATATAAGTTAAAAATAATAATTATATTATTAATATTATATATTATTTAAGTTTTATAATTATTTAATAATCTTAAAATATTAATAATAAAGATAATAATAATTAAGTTTAATATTTTATATAATAATATTTAAGATAATATTGCCACCATTAATTTAGTAGGGGAAATAACATTTATGAGGGGTTTAAAGGTGATGTGTTAAACCCGTTAAGGTGGGGTAAGCAGAAACCCCGCCGTATCGGCAGAAACATCGGAATTACGAATAGCCCACATGCACTTTAACAAAATCCATCTTCTTCACTCCTCCTCGAGTCGGAACTTTTCGATCCCATTCCCGCCGCCACTCGACTTGGCTCCCTGACCATCCAGACTTAGCAGACTTAGGTACAGCTTTCGCAATCAAACACTGTGCCCGTAGTAAGTCGGGCAAACCCTCAACGCGTGGAGCGGTCGCACGTATTGGCGCGGACTCAGTCTGGACTCTAATGATCTACGCATTCCTCCACTTATTCGAAGCTGTTGCGGTTCTGCCCTTGACCGGTCAGTCAGCTACCTCCGGACAGACCCTTCGTCCGCATTAGCGCCGCTGTTGTCATCTGATACGCCCAAGAAGAACCTCGTAGTCTCACTCAGATCCCACTTATCATCAAACGGACGGCAGGTATAATGATTATATACGTAACAACCACTCGGATCCGGTGCACGCCTATAAGTCGGCTCCGACAGCCATCATCTAACGTCTGTTCGCGGTCACGAGTCCCTTGCGTGGGGGGGGAAGATTACAGGAGCCTTAACGACAGTGAGATGACTTCAAATCCCGACGGACAGCATTGTACCACTGCAAAATACAGTAGCTCCACGTATTACTTTCCCGAAACGGCCGGTTTCCCGAATTCGGGTCTTCAACCGAGAGAGGACTCGTAAGTTTCGATTTATGATAGACAGATGGCAATAAAATCTACGCGCGGAAGCTCGCTAAGGTAATGTTACGGGCGGATCATGGCGGAATCTCTGATAGCCCCATCTCGCCCAAATTTTCCACATGCGCGCCGACAAATCTGGTATAGCACTATCTATCAAGCTGATAGGTTCCATTTACCCCCAAGTGTGTGTTGGGCTTCAATCATTCGCTCCATACGTTTCTACTTAAATGACGAGTCTACCGGGATGGGCAAACCGGTCTCCCATCCCGACTTTTCAGCTGCTACCGGTCTCCAATTCTAACCCTCGTTCGGAATGGGAAGATTGAATTGATCACATCGCAGCCGGTTCTATCATCCGCGACGTATGTAGGCGAGGAGGCGGTGACAATAATTGGGTAAATAGTCACACAAGCGGGGTTTGGAGACGTGTGGAAAACGTGGATGGGTTGGAGGGGGAATCTCACCCGCAATGTTCGAGATTTCCATCTGAGCAAGCGGGATTGTGCATTCTTTAGCTCTTTAGCGACTCACTACTACCGAAGACAGGGAAGCACCGCGAGTCCATCCACGGCTCTGGGTCCCCTCGGTTGGCGCACCGCATGAGCCCTGGGCCGCCACAAGTTCCTCTCGGACACACGAATGAGCCTCATTGTGGAAATTCGCACATCCACCAGAACGGTATGGCTGCTTATGGCTTCGGCAAGGTTCCGAATAGTTGAAGATCTGATGGTCTCCACCTCCCTTTGACCCACAAACTCTCCCGCGAAGTTGGGGAAAAACTTCCTCTTTTGTCAACAAGCTCGATAATAATTCGATACATAACATGTAGGTGAGCACTGCCATTGGACCCTGATTCATGGAAACGGTCTATCGGCCCGCTGCGAGTCAATTATCCCACCTCGCCCAGGGTTGAATGCAACTTATTAGGTACCTAGGTAGCTAAGAGCGGGAGTCCCTAACTCCCCGATGACATACATCCCGTCATACACGTCGCCGACATCAAATGCATACACGTGTAGAATCCCCCCAGGCGAACAACCATCCTAGCTAATAGTCTATTTCGTACAGGCTCCATAATTTTCATCGACGTAAAGGGGTTGAATTCGTAATGCCGGTAACCAATCCCACGACCCCTCGATGAAGCCCCTTTCTTTCTGTGCCGCAATACTTTCTGCCGCGACCGCCAATCAAATTACTACGATGTTGTAACGACGTTCAACCACCATTGGATTCATAAAAGATTCATCAAATGCAAAAGTTATTTTGGGTACCTTTCAAGATTGCTTATCAATAATCAAGCGACATGCCTCTAGCAATTATCCTTCACACCAAATACATGTAGATTCCGTCAGCCATCGTATGTTCTCCTACATATATCGCAAGGAATGGCATGCCCAAAGATCCACGTGAGTCGTGATCCAGCTTCAAGTAAAACACCCGATAGTCTCAACATCAACGCGCGGTGTTTAGAACTCCCAATTACAGACACTCATAGGAACGCCATCCCCTAATGAAGTTGAAGGCCATAGGAAGAAGGCAGAGACAGTGTAGGATGCAAGCTGCAGGAGGACCATGGGCCAATATCTTACCCTGTGCCATGCCTCTAGTATGCTTCAAACTAAGACAAGGAAGTGGTTCGTCTCTGACATGCACATATGGATGCGTTAGTTGTAATCCAATGTTGACGGCTGCGCCTGTTTCCTCCCGCCTTCGTATGGACAGCTCGTAATCACCCATCAATATGCATAGGTACCCAAAGTAGACGGGAAACTCATTGCGCGATGGGGCCATAACTACCGGAACTTGATCTCACATCATTCACATCCCTTCCTTCTTACCCGTGCCGGATTTTAACACTTGAATACAGCACTTCTTAGGTTGAATATCCGAGTCTTCGAAAGAGAGCCCTGCAAGCTCTTCAATAGGCAGTTTCTAAGAACTTTAAATCATCTAGTAATACGTATATAAGCAACTCTCCTGGGGCTAATTTCCGAAGTCATATCATAAGATTGGCTTGGTGGGACCGGGTCTCCGGGTCAAATAAGCATGTCAGCCTTTGGTCTATCTTAGCAAGCTTCTGTGCCTTGACGATGTCTACTAGTATCTCACGCATATTGCAGTGGTGTCATATGTCATTGGAACTCGGTAGTCGATCAAACATGCGTCCTGTATGCAGTCATCATGTTTCATTCTTCATCAACTACAAGCAGAGGTAGCCTACAATCTGAGTACGTGATAGTTGCATAACAAATCAAAGTCAATCGCACAACCAAGACGCTTAGGTTAGCCCTCACGGCTGTTCTTGCTGAGTTTGTTGCCTGCCTCCTAGGTACCAGGTATATAGGTACCTACCATTCATCTTTGACTGGCGAGATTATTTGGACCAGGATGTGTCACGAACCTGTTGAAAACACGTCCCGGTGATCTAGTGTAACACAGCATTCTAGGACTCAATCTCAGCCTTTGCGCTCTTTTTAGGTTTCATGAAATAGAGCACACATGATCAGCAAATATGATGGCCGTTAAGAGATTACACAGCAGAGCTTCCTACAGGCGCCACCGCCTTACTTGAAGTCTATGTCGTAATAGATTGGCCAAACGTGGTATTCAATCAACTGCACCATTGGACATTGTGCTAAACTCTGAAGGATTTGAGCATCGTCGTATCGGCGAACAATGTCAAGCGTTCAGCCTATTAGACGTGTGAATCTACCGGGAGGTTGGAGTTTAAGACACTGCAGAGAAAGGACCGATATCCGCATGAATACTACGATATCTAGCAGACGGTTTGAGGATTCTTCGCACATAAAAGCGGATGATCAACCCCTACGAGATCCGCATCGTGACAGTTGAGACACATATGCTGCTCGAAAGCCCAAGAACAGCATGCCGTAGCGACCTCATTGGTAGCTACCTGCCTACCTCGGAGACAAGTACATAATCTCACATATAAGGCGCAGAATTTAGAAGCATGCCTGTAGCATACAAAATAACGTTTGATATTATACTTACGATATTAGACGACCTAGTAAAGAAAAATGATAGAAGATATAATTCAGATCATGCAAAGTACAAGCCACAAACTCTCTTCTAACATCAACTGAACTGACAGTGTTGCGGCTGCAGTCGTGTGCTTCCCTAGATACAACGGCATTTAAACGTTGCATGTATTTCGAGTAACCTCTCAAACTCTCCCACAGCGATTACGTTTTCTGTGTAGGCAGGCTTCTAACGCTCACGCCGCCGTAGCAAGCTAGGTACGCCAGTGGCACCAGAGCCCGCCGCCAGTGCCCATTGAAGCATGTCTAGCCGCAATAGAGGCTCGGCGCAGAAAATGGAAAGGCGATTCACCCCATGATGAAGAAGTAACTAAGATAAAGTGCATGTCTTGGAATACGTTCTCATCCACGCGGCATCGTGGGCGCCACTGAAGAATCTCAGAATCGAAAATGTATGTCTTGGATGGGAATCAGGTATGCCGTTCAATCCTTAGACGCCAAATTGGCAGCCATAGCCTCAATCTAACGCAATGGACGTCCAAAGCGGTAATCCATACGAGCCGAAGACAACGCTGTCACGCGGCGATCCTGGCAGAACTTTTAGCTCGCAATGCAATGTACGGGAGTGCAGTTCTTGGCCTATATCTAAGAGGTAATCAGCGATCCAAAGCATGTCACTTATGTCACTCGGGGCTTGATTTGCTGGACAGAGTGTTTCGAAATTGGTCAGGGGCACCGGGACGTCCGCCGGCCCATCCAAACAGGGAGGCTTGCATGCGAACTAGTTGTCAACCACCTGAGTCCTCCGCTCGAGCTGCGGACGATGGATTCTGGGGCGCCACAACTTCGCTAGTCAATTGTTCATCTCCCTCAAGCACAGTTGACGCAGAAGCCCATGACGCCTTACGTACGGACCTATGCATGTAGTAGTCTCTTCTGAGACTTTCTGCACTAAAACTACCTACTTGAAGTAGTTCTATATATAGGTAGACTAGCTTATCGGCTCCGAGGCACATACATACAACCTACCGGGTAACTTGGCTAGCAGCTCATTTTACTCTCCCCGCGGGATTGCGTCCGTGTTAAGCTCACCCCAAGCCTCGAATATTCGTCTACTCAGAACTAAAATATTAAACTATGCCTTACGGCGTGAGATGTTCGTTCGGTGAATTCACCTAGCGAGGTCGCCGGCCACCCTGATCAGCATGCGCGCATATGTATGCTGCAGCCAATCGGAGTCCGCATGATCGACGATTTTCGGCACATTTATCATTTAGCAGCTCTTGGGAACTCCGTACCTACCTMCCTTACCTAGCCTAACCTACCTATGGTAGTCCGAATGGGTGTACAACTAGTTCGTAAGAACTAGTTCTGCGCTATTAAACTTTGCGGTCTTGTTAACAACTAGCTATTCCATCTTCAGAGTCTTCGGGATAGCTATCGGACGGTCCCCGAGTGAGAAGGCGAGTTTTCGCCGTTGATAGGTGGCGGACAACCTTCGGGCATCCTCCTACGCTTCCCTAGCACAATTTGAACATACTAGCTAGTTGCCTTCTCTAGCGCTTATTTGGATCTATTGCATTCAATATGGATGACTTAAATCAAAAAGATGAACCCCTACGTAGCTCGTAGTTTGACATAGTTGACTCTGATTCGCCTGTACATGATATTTGTCTGAAACTTCTGTTGGCAACCATCCGGCAAGACATGCAGCGCTTCATATACAACATCGGATGGGACTCTTCTGTTGAGAAGTCTACACATAGATCTCACCCCTCCTCAGGAATCATTGAAGATAGGAGCAGGTATTTCGAAATGACTTCGCCACCGCGAACCATGCAGTGCTACTGAACCAAGACGCGAACCTCATTACTTTTACCTATAAATTAGTGTCTCATAGCTTGGAAAGTACACCCGAACAAATAATATTGACAGCATGCAGTAGCTCCCACTTTGACCACGACGTGGGCTTGGGCTGAAGGGCTGAGACTCGTCAGCTCGTGGGAAGGCCGTGGCCTAATATGCCGATTCACAAATCCATGAGGCTCTTAGTCGATCTGGATATCCTCTATTGAAGGATTGCCCATGCCTCCAAATTCGCCATGCCGAGAACCAAGCAAGCGCTCGCTATATTATAATTCTAAATTGAAAGTACCTAGGAGGTGGGTATGGGAGGTTCATCCTTTTGGTCCTCGCACCCTGTCTTGTCTTAGGTTCTAAGCTGCGGTCTCGCCGGTCGGAATTAACGCAGCCCGAGTTAGGCACTGTGTAGTCTAATAGCTAGGGTATCGTTTCTAGTTATTACCATAATAATCGGGATTCTAGGATAATCTAGAGGCAACAAAGACAATACAAATTTGTGGAATGTGATCCGAGTAATGTTATGGCTCAATAGACTTAACCTTTTAAAGTATGCCTTTGACCACGGACCCTAGAGATCTCACGGGGCTTGACATAGTGAGCATGGACTGCATTTCATATTGGTACGAGTACGGGCACGCCCGTCGTCTTCGCTTCGATGCTGGAGTCTTGCCTATGGCATAATAGATCTGAGATAGATCATAGATGCCGTCAAAGACGGCCATGGCGTTAGATTTCTGCTGCTCATTTCATAAACCTGTCTCGGGGTAGTAAAGGATTGTGTGATCTATAGAGTGAGTTTAACCTCTTCACATTATAGAGTGCTCGAGGATGAATCTGGATAAGGAGATTGATATCTCCATGATGTATTAGAGTATGTAGAAATAAGCTTAATATGTTTAGGTATTTAAATATCACAGACATTTGCTCAACATTTAACTAATATTAAAGCCCTTTAGCTATTTCGATTTACATCTAGAAGGGAATTATATACGCATAATATTAGGTGTCAACAAGAATAGTTCCCTTTAGAAGCCTACGTAACAGTCATAAGTGATAATATATAATAGAATCACCGCAACTATTAGCATTTCATATAAACAGTCGCACCTCAAACATACCTAATTTGGAACTTTAGGTAAATTTGCCAACAACCGGGCCAATACCAGATCCTTTAACCAATATTCCTGAGAGAATCTGAGGTCCGAGAACAGCTCATCTGATTTATACACGTGTGAGATACGGAAAAAGTCCTAGCACAACCTCTCGAGCCCGCCACGAATATTATATCTCTTATATTTGAAACAAGGTGGGAACTCCGTTGGCGTATTATTCAAATGGTGTAGGCAGTCTCTACTTTCGTAAGATCCGTTTTCTGACCAAAGCACTCATGTGATTCGAGATATAGCGCCCTACTAACATTAATACAATCAGACCTGTAACTCATCGAAATATATACCACCTAATTGAGTCCCTACGCCAGCTTGTATTATTAAGACCATGTTTATCTCCCATTTCGGCAATCTTCACGAAACATGGCTGTTGGAAATTACCCGGGATGTTGAACAAGATATGTATTTTAGGTACTTTAGAGGTACCCATTGGATATGCGCTAGAGCTTAATTATTGATAACATAATGAGTCACAAAGCTTTGTAAATATTTCGATATATAATGCTTGAGTTTTCTAGAGAAATGTGCCATCTAACGTGATCTAGACTTATCATATCATGACGAAGTTAGATTTTATATAGGAATTGCTAACTGACCTAACCTTGACAAATTGACTTCAATTCATTGTATCTTGGGTAATATAATTAAGCCGCATCCCTTATGAGATTACCCAAAGCTTTCAAGATATTATGAAAATGGTATCAGTCTTAAGGTCAGGTATCAAAACCAATCTCTTCATTGGGCGCTTTCGGTTTCGTTTCTCTACGCCATTATTATCCCTTTTCCTCCGGGCTGGAATCATTGCCATCTCTATCATCTGAGACTTTATGTTAGGTTACTGCTATACAATAAATGTTAAGACATTTTCTGCGTAAACTTCCAATGTGCCTACCTAGAAATCTTTAAAAAAAAAAAAAAAAAAAAGTTAACTCGAGCAACATACTCGTTAATGAGGTGCCTAGGAGGTAGCTAACGCAATGAAGAGCCCGATTACTCTTCTATTAATAAAATATTACAAAAGGATCAATATCTAGCATAGTAACACAGAGGAGATAAGTGATATTTATGGTCTTATGGCCATACGGCTTACCTTTTATGATATATCGCCACGATATGGACCTAAGGCCATAGTAAACATACAGGGAACTATCTTTTATCTATACTATCCCAGGTATCATACTCCCACCGGGCTTAAACTTCCAAAGTATAAAAATCCTCGGATTGAGCTTCGATGGATCGCCGAACTCTCTTTAGGGTTGTCTCTTGATATAAATGACTTGCTGCCATTTAAGGTGATAGCAACAAGTATGCCACTAAGCATATAGAGTACTACTTCATAGGGATAGTAAATGATTCAGTCAAACGGCGGCTTTCTATTAAGTTATCCATACGCATTGAACATTGGCAACCTAACGCATTACCTGGTAATATATCAAATATCCTCCCGGGATGGCTTGCTTAGCAGCGCAAAAATAAGGAACCGAGCTAATCGCTAAGGACTGGCAATAGTCAACAAAAATGAAACAAGGTGAAGGACTAAACTCTGTCATTTTTATATGATACCTCTATCGGGTACTTAAGCCGTAAATGTGCTAAATCTTATAAGCGTTCATATTGCAAAGGAAGCTTATTTCTCGCGTTGTCTTAATGGGTTTATATACAGTATTTCCCGTTGCCGTATCATATAGAGGAAACTAAACACCGGTAAAAAGCATACAGAGTATCCCTACCTATTGAATTMCCTCCACCTTCCTCCGCCATCAACTGCAGGCATTCACTAGCCTTCAAGTGCCTATAGCAACTTGACCACGATAAAGGATCTCCAAGGAATATCTTGCCCATGATAGGGAAAAACATGAAATAAGTGGATTTATGCGAACGAAGCTGGAAGGTCGATGTATTGCGGAGTAATTACCTTGCAGCCGTATTGTATGATTGGTGTAACTAAGGGGCGAAACCAGCTGAGTTACATATGATGCTTTCCTTTCGTGCAGGTCATATCAAGCCCCAAACTTCGGCCCTTTTACCCCGGTTACGCCTAGACTTGCAAATCCGGCGTCATCACCCCCTCATTTTGCTATGTGCTGTCACCTCTTGCAGAAATGTAAATTGGGCAAGCACCACTAGGGGACCTCAGAGATAGAAGTTGGGGGTGGCTTGCAGCGTGGCATCATCTAGCAGATGTGGGAACAGAATTTTAGTTGCCAACTGTATCAACTACCTAGGTAGTTAGATCAGATAGGATGCCAGTATCTCACTTCATTATGGGCGAAGCATCATTATGGCTTATATTGGGTGAGAGTCTGTCTTTATTTATAACCATGCCCACTAAAACTATCACGCGCCTTCAGTCCTGCCCTAGTAACATTAGCTACAAATCGAATGCTATGGGCGAGACGGACGCCTAAATATAGCCCCCAGTTGGCCCCCAGCCCCCAGCCCCCAACGGCCGAGAGGCCTAAAGGTTTAGTCGAACACTACTGGGTGAGCAGGAATATTCTGTAGTTACCTATATATGTCTCGAGACCTCGCAAGAGGGTTTTCTTATTCCCATTTCTTACGTTTGCTCCCCATAGTCTTCGTTGGCTGTGTTGTTTGGCCATTGTTGCTACTATTATCTCTTCAGATAATGGAGTCCCCGCAAACTCCTCTGGGACTATGTTCCTCCTCACCAGTAGCCTCGCAGGGCAGAATTGCCTTTCGACTAGGCGAACTATTTATCGAAATGCCCTGCTGGAATTGACAAAACCAGACAGAGAAGGGCCAATTCGCTTCATACACGTGGTCACTTGATTATCGGTGTGATTGAGGAATATTAGAGGTCCCTACATATAGGTATCCGATTCTCAAGTGCCGGCTTGTTGTGCCAGCCGCCGCGCGAAATGGGCCGCGAAGAAAGGTAGGCAACAACTTCTTCCCTCAACCTCCCTATTCCCTTGGTTGCCTTTCTTACACTTCACATCCGCTTGTCACAATACGAGATGCTGACTGGGTGTGCTATTGTCAGATGGCAAGTCACCAAGACGCGCACGATCCGATGCAGTGATCGAACCCTGCATGAACCTGTTCCCTGAGAACACCCTTCAGAGCAATCAACCATAGTAACTGGGCGACCTGGTGCATAAAGGAAAAATGAAAAATATGCATATACGTCAACGCTGGAGATGGGCCTTTGAGACAATCTCGGATATTGACGCACCTATTATGCACCCATGCGCTTCGACGGCCCTGATAGTTCCCTACGGTCCCTTCGAGGGAGAAGAGGAGGAGAAGGCTACCTAAGTCAAAATGGACAGAGTTCCTCGTGCGTTTCTAAGCGTTTAGAAAGCCTTCTTTGGCCCACCAAAGTCGCGTGGACGAATGACCGCTTTTTTGGCTATTCTATTCTACACAGATTTACCAAGAGCAAAATCCAATGATGGATCGGCCTATCGTCATGGAGCCAACCCATTATCGAAATACCAATGACCTTCCCAATACGACCCCCGAGTTAATGGGTAGTGTTGTGACGAAGACCTTCTCGTTTGAGGCAAACCACAAGTCTCAAGGAGTCAATAATGATGACATTACGAACCAGCCCTGCTCGTTAGTCTCCTATTTCTATTGTTGTACGAAGCTAACACCTCTGCGCAGTTTCCAGAAGGGCGTAGTAGACGACTGCTACAAGAGTCGCTTCTGTGCTCGTATTTCAGAATTCTACTTCATCGACAATGACCCCGAGTCATTCAAAGTCTGCCGCTGTCCCATGGAGAATTGTCCGCAACGTGAATTCACACACCCTAGAGAGATGCTACGTCATCTCAAGGAGTGCAAATACTTTTCGCAAGGGTTGTTTCGTTGCCCAACATGTAATGACGCCGAGACATTTCAAACGACCTCACACAAAAAGTGCTCATGGAATAGGGAAAAGTTCGGCCAGAAGGTCCAGAGGGTGGTTAAGGCTAAGTTTAAGAGCTTAACCAGTCCTCGTTCGGGCTCGAATCTTTCTTCGGGGCATTGCAAAGAATGCGGTCATGCGCTAGGATCCAACCCATCTCATGGCCAGCTCCTATGGCCTATGATCCCTAGTCGCCATCGTTCGATCAGTCCGATTTTCGATGCCTCCTCATATTTAAACCGAGTGGAATTATCTAATTCGACATCGCGGCAAGAACTGATCGATACATCGCGGCAAGAACTAATGGGCGATGTGACACTTAGTCATAAAGAGACGCAAGTGAACTCAATTGGGAGCAGCGAAACCTACGGCACACCACGCTCGGTTTCAGAGCTGTCATCCTCATCCGAACTACTATCAGAATTGCCCTCACCAGCAGCTTGTACACTTGAGAAACGCTCCATGGACATGTCGCCAACAACCTTTGCTGGGCCGTCCACGTCCGCTTTCACTGTCCATTCAGGAACTCTGGGTCTACCATCAAATCACTCTCGACGTATTGAGACTGCCTCCGATATTCAGACGAGTCCTGATTGCGGTCCATACCTTGAACAACCGCAGAGCAACTGGCAGCGTCCACTATTTTTCAACGCACCGTCCACACTTGACTCTACAGTCCTAGGGTCTTCTTTCGGCCAGGTGGGCTCTTCTGGGGGACGGGGGTACTCGCTGTCTCTTCAAACTTCGGGCCCTAATTTACCATGGTCCATGTTCGATGATACCCAAGGGCAGCTAGGTTACAGAAGTCCACCACCTCTGATAGAGACACCGTCATTATCAGACTTTAGAGACGGGTTGTATTCTTATATAGCCAATGCAGATGCTACCCATAGTATGATGTCACTTTCCAGCCCGTCATCCAAAGGCTCAGTAATCCTGCCTGAAAGCTTCGACCAGCCGTCCGACTCAGAGCTATTAGATCAAAGTCTTCGATGCCCGCATTGTGATTTCCAGCCCAGCGGTATGCCAAAGAACCGCAAGTCATATCTTCGGAAGCATATTGAAACCCATCTGGGGAGGAAGTACAAGTGCGAACACTGTTCCAAGAGCTTCAAACGAGCAGACAATCGAAAAGCCCACGCTGACGAGAAGCACGGTGATGTTTCACACAAGGCCAATGGGAAACTCAAGAAGCGTTGCAGAAGTCCTGATAGCTTAGGGCGGAAGAAAAAGAGGAGCAAAGGGGTTTCGCGTTGAAGCATGAGCTAAGAGACAATGGACTAATCCGAATAGGATGTTTCTCGCGTCATTTTGTATTTATATTATGGAATGTGTCCAGTTAGCTTTCTGACTTTTGATGAGTTATGAATGAAGATTTCCTCGAATCATCCCATCAAACTTATTTTCATGATCTACTTAGTTTTCCTGCTTCCCCTGTAGGTCACTTTACTCTTGCTAATGTGGCTGATAGTGATTATGCCAATCTACTAAGAACTACCAAACTTGCATCGAGACTTGACAAGAGCTTTGGGTGACTCAATCATTTCCTAACCATTTCCAATGCAGAGAAATGAACATAGGGAACCGCTTCTAATACATTGTGCGCACAACTTTCGTGACTGGTCCGGATACCCCTCCTGTCATTAACATTATCCTCGTCACTAAAGTGATATACTTAGTAGAGCGAAGTCCTGCCCTCAAATCTAAACCCCGGGCAGTGCCGTCGAAAATTATGAGACCATCTAATCACCCTTCATCCGAAGGGCGACCGGAGCCGTGCCACTTTCAGGGAACATTAGGCAGCCGGTTGACCACCAAATATCTGACGTCGACCGCTATGTGATGGTCAGTGACAGTGACACGTACCATCCTAGTTCGTTGGAATTATCAACACCAAGCTATGGGCTGTCGAAAAGGGAATTGGGAACTCAACCAGGCTGCAGCAGCCCTGAAGGAAACGATGAAGGGACACAAATCCGCCGTATTGTTGGTACCCCAAGGAGCAAGACGATTATCCCCCTGCCGAGGGTCGGTACTGTATACTTCAGGAGATTCCATATACAGGAAGTCTAGTAAACGGGAGGCTCAATAATATAAAAGACCTCTATCTGACCAGACCTACTAACGTATCTCGACGGCACATCTCATCATCTAAGTCCATTCTGATACCAAGTCCTCGACGGCTAACACCGCTTTGTTATACCTCACTCAGACCCATAGAGGATTCAAATATCGAACAATCCACAATGGCCAAGCACAGGTAAGCTCTATAACCCTAACCTTCCACTCATACGACATAAATCCTTATGGGCCTTCGTAGCAACAAGCCCTCCAGCAGCTCGAGCAAGCCCAAGAAAGCTCGACGATCGACTCAAAAGAAATCGACCGGATGCAGCTTCGCCATGGATCAATATCTGAACGAGATCCACAGACATGAGCAAATCCCCGTCGGCGAACCATCTGACAAGTCAGCGACCGAAGAAGAATTGAAGAGCTGGGAGCAGGGATGGGAGGCAAGCCGTGCACACAAGGATTGAACCATTTACATGGAAATTGTAACTCGGAATCAGGTGCGGGGATAGCTGTGGTTTCTCAATAAGCAAGGCTGGAGGCTAATGGCATTGTTAGTTTTATGAATACCTACCCAAGGTACTTCAGGATCTGAATCACACTCTTTCAATCGAAGTCCCTGGAAATTCGTCACTGTGAAATGATTATAAACCATGAACAATATAGAATACAGGCAATAAAGCCTCTGAATCGAAACCAGTGGACATACTACGTCCCCTTTAAGGTGCTCCGCCACGTCATCACAGAGCCGCACCCCGCCCCCAACTTCCCCATTCTTGCAAGCACGCTGCATAGTATGTTCCTGGCTAGGAACTACACAAATGGATTTTTGTCGATACTGTACAACATAAATGAATTCGTTAGCGACCAATAAAATGGGTCTCGAGACTGAGAGCCAGGCTGGATAGAATTAGTAGTGGGTAGCACCGATCGTGTTGTAGGGAGAGKATCCAGGAAGGGAGTCTATGAATAGCAGCTTACATAGGGACTCCTTCTTTCAAATTCCCCGTTGTAAACTCACGTACCATATGCTCATGGGGAGTTGTACGGAGCTAAGCTGCGATCATGGAGTAATGACATTACTAGCTGCTTGGTAATCAGGACATTTCGCTTACCAGGGCTTAAGTACTCGATACGAGTCTCGCAGGTGACCTACATATATTTCGGGATTTTGACGTAGCCGTAGTTTATGTAGTACGAGAGACATAGGATGATTCGATTCCTCTGCCCGAAGGAAAATACCAGGATCGTGTTCTCAGAGATACATACTTCTCAAAGCTTCCCTGGACCTGAGTACCTTGTCCCTTTGAATCACTAGGGAGTACGGGCTCAGTGAAGGCCTAGTGCAAGCCCACTATGGTATCTTTAGGGTGAAATMCCCTCGGTATTCACTCTCTTGATTCCAACGGTCCTATGCGACGAGTTCTCGGACAGCTGGTCTTCAATATTGTTCATTAGATGCTTCTTTGTAGTTTCTAATATTCTATTCGTCGTCCCAAAGCCTTCTACTAATAATGATCGGTCTTGCCTGATCCCAGGGCCCATTGATGGCATTTTTATATTTCTGAAGGCCAATGAGCCACCAGCTGCATCCGCCCATAGCGACGATGGCGATGATAGTCGCAACCAAGACTCCGAGGAGCCCGCTTTTCCACGGCCACACGCCGTCTTTTTCCCCGCCTAGTATCAAACCGACTCCGCCTCCCGCACCGATCACAAGCAGCACCGAGAGCGCCACGTGGTACTTCCAGCTCCTGTGCCTCGCGTAGCGTCTAAAGACGGGAAATAGGCCAAAAACCTCAATGCTGAATAACGTGAGGCTGAACACCTGCCCCGTAGAGGGAAGTCGTGAGGCGAGCACCGTAGACGCCATCAAGGCTGCATTCGTCGAAAGAGAAGCTGGGAACTTGACGGGCCCCGAGGAGTAGTCGTAGAAAAATATATTGATTGCTAATAGCCAGAAAGACATGGCCCAGATGCTGTCCGATGAAGTAGATCTAGTTAGTGACTTCAAAATGGGCGAAAGCCCAAGGAGGGTGAAGTAGATGAGGATAGCTGATTTAACCGTACTAAGACGGAGGTTGGCTCGCCCATTACGGAGGGGAGAAGAGGGGCGATGGCTCGGCGCTTCGATGGACTCGGAGGATCGTCGACCGGCGTTGCTAGCTTGCGACGTGCTAGACTGGAGAGAAGTGGCCGAAGCGGAGTGGGATTGCCGCGTAACCACCAGATTCCCCTGCGGGTAGGCCCGCTCTGTCGCTGCTAGATTCGTCGTAGAGCTCGCAGCAGATGGTGTGGCTCCTCCTGCGGCGGTTGAGCGATCCCTTCGGCTTGGCTCTCTTGCCGAACGACTACGCATGCTGCGACGCCTCTGCATCACCTCATCCTCATCCTCCTGGCCTACCCACCAATCCCACAACAGCCATCCTACGAACGTTGCAAAGCTGCCCCAGCCTACGACGGCGACGGGAGAAACACGCTCCTGGAATATACCGACGAAACAGACGACGAATATGGTGACTGAGCACACTTGCTGGAGGATGACGGTCGAGTCGGCGACGAGGGGCCAGAATTCGTACGGTTGGAGCCGCGGATTTCGCTGTAGGTTTTCAAGGAATGTCGCCTGATCGGTGTAGTTATCTGGGTCTAGAATGGGCGTTAATAGTAGCGCAGTGGATTCAATCGGCGGTGTCCCATACAAGACTGCTTCACCCAGAGCAGCTTCTTCCAATTGCGTCTCCGCCGTCGACTCCTACTCCTACTCCCGAGCTTCGAGCTCATCTTCCGTGATCGCGATTCGCCACGGCCTTCGCTGATGCCATTGGGCTCGAATCCTGATGATCGCCGCGAGGGCCGCGCTGTGTTGAAGGCATCTTCGGGAGCAAGGTGGGAACGAACGGACCGCTGAGAATGTAGCTCGATGGGCAGAGTGGCGGCGCGCATTAAGCCAGGTTGCGGTGCATCGCGGAGCACTGGAGCTGCGGACGATGCCAAGGAATTAATACTAGAAGCAGATGACATCTCTGACGCCATCTCCCTTTGGTCCGAGGCTAGGAAGTGGGCTGTCTTACAGCCTTGTGTTGGTGGGCATCTTGCGAAGGATTGCGCGGGAACGAAATGGTTGGATGCGCCGCTTGTGGCCCCTGAGGAGCTGAAGCTTGGCGTGGGATTAGGCCTGGGTGCACGGTCCACATCAACTCGCAGCTAGCGTCAGCCGTCAGCTCGGCTGTATCCGTTGCCCTGGATTTGAGTTCGTGACGGCACGGAACTTGGGCAGGCCGTCAGTCAGCAAACACAGGCMCCTGCCTGTCAAGTACAAGAGGCCCCTTACCTCTTAGGGATACATGTACATACGCGACGCACCAAATTCTAGAGCTCATTGTTGAATGCCACAAGTCGAAACAATCAAATGCAATCTTACCAACGTCTCGAGATACGCGTATGTAGGGAACTAGATTAGATGAGCTCGATCATGCGAGAGACATTTACGATAGCTAGTTTTACGTTAGGTAGTCAAATAGCATGACAATAGATGCGTCGACCTCGTATTTCCGAACAATGCCATGACTTCATAGAGCGTTCCGATTTGCTGTCACGGTGCACCATTAGTTCCTACCAGTCACTTGGTAAGTTGAGTTTCGGGAGACGATATATTAATTGACTTGCTACTCGTTAGTATGCGAGTTGGCCCAGGACGACGGAACGCATGATTAACCTAACTTTAAGCATGTTTGTGGACGAAAGGGGAATCTCGTGTCTTTCAGCCGCTAGGTAAGGCAGGCATGCTTTACAATGTTTGTCGACCCATGCCCCATACCTATCGTATGCGGACACAGCCGGATTACACGGGCAGGAGCCCTAGGACTTTCGTGATATCAAACACAACGCAGTGACTGGTTCCATCCACTCACTACCCACTCAATGTTGTCGGCAGGTCAACAATATGTAGTGTAGCTTAGCTTGTCATTGATTGCCAACACTCAGCCATGTCAAGTCAAGCTTTTTCTCCAGAAGCCGAGGGTCTAGACGAGGCTAAAATTGGAAATGCAGCCTCTAACGACCCTAATCAGTGAGCTTTTGCCAGATTTGGTCACCGCTTGAAGATCATTGGACGCTGAGTGGTCAGGGTTAAATTGGAACGGTACACGGGTTTGGTCCCTCGCCAATGGCCAACAGCGGAAGTCGCGGGGACCTGAACCTGAACCTTTTATTCGGTATGGACTTTCGTTGTCTTATTGTCTTTCTGAATCCCMCCGGTAGCTATTCATCCCGCCATGCCGACTCGCTGTCAAAGTGCCTATATCGGATGAGATGCAAGAGATGCAAGAGATTGACAATGAATAATTCGCATTAACCTAGTCTTTGATCATTTACAATGTGATACAGGTCGAGCTTCCATTTATGTGAGGTTAGTAAAGGTTGAGCGAGGCGCAGCTTCCGTCTAGCGTCATAGCATGTCGTCATCTTACGATGCCAATGCTGATCTTGAAGGGACATGGACAAAACTCAGCTCCAGCACACATCCCGACAAACCCCTATAATCCATTGAGCTACAAAGCATGTAAGACTACGACTAGGGACCTAAAATCTAATAGGATTCAATGCGACACGGCAACAAACCCGCTAGCCCACATTCTTACTTTAAACACCTAATACCGAACCGAATCTAAGGCAACTGAGGACGGGTGTTGGAGTGAATAAAATCTGTGCCTCCTCCCCGGAATAATAGGTAATACATTGGATTGACTAGAACGACGTTTGGATTCTGTGGATTGCAAGTCAGCGCCCCCCGTACTCCCCCATTTTAACCGCATATTAATAAACTGACCTTACCCTCTTTTAGTTATTGAACCATTGATCCTCAAAAAGTCCTACAGCTGTAATAGGTATTGCTTATGCAGCTCACACGAATGTGTCACAGGCCGAGAAGAAGACAAGAAGAGAGACAGTCGTGCCATTCGAAGCTGTGTAACTGAAAAGAGCCACATCGCCATCCCTCTCCTGCATTCCAATTACATTCCGAATCATTGCCGTGCGACCATTCCGTCGACCGTTAACCATCAGGACCTCGGAGTTCTAAGACCTGAATTTCCTTGCTGAGCACATGGTCAATTTGTGCTCGTCTTACTTTAAATCMCCCCACCGTACAGAAATCTTCTCAGTCAAGCCTCTGGCGTTCCTTACATATTGAGAGGCCTCTCCTGCCGGCAGCTACCCTGAATAAATTGAATCGATCGCCAAGATACATAATTGGAACCGTCTAAACCTTCCTACTGCCACAACGTCCCAGCGTCCCAGCGTCCCACTTCCCACCTGCCGCCTACCCCCTACCGCAGCTCTCCGATTTCATCGCTACAACATCGACGACTTGTTACAGAACTTGCTTGGGTGCACGGAGATATACCATCCTTGAATGCTGCTGCGACCGTGTTTGAGCCTTTTTCTGGAATATTTATTGCTCTCCATTCCCTACGAATTCGTCACATTGCTTTTTTTATGTGTAAATCAACCCGAAATTTCGAATAATATCAACACTCCATCATGAAGGCACCACTAGCTACTCTATGCGTCTCCCTCTTTGCTGCTTGGGCTCTTGCAGCTCCAGTTGTAATTGTGGATGAGCTAACGGGCCAATCCGACGATGCATCAACCCATGTGCGACAAACAACTCAACGAACAGGAATTCACAAGTCAAAATTCTTCTTCCTCTCTTTCCTCGCCTCTTCACGGGTGTCAACCGAACGACATCCCAACATCATCATTGCAGAAGATGGCCGACGCATTCAATTACCGGACAACCTTGCTGGAGCTAAATCTTGGGAAACTCCAAACGTCCTCCACTTCCTCACTTCATTAACACATTCGAAGAAGCTGTCGCCATTCCCCGAGTCAAGTATCATGAAGGAGGAGACCCGTGCGAATATGGCGGAGATCGAACCGCAGGAAACCATTGTGGAGCTGGAAACGAAAGCGGAGCGCGAGTCGTGGACCTATCTGCCCTACATGTCCCAAGACAACGTGCTACATTTCCACTGTGTGCGTAAGGCCGCAGACACGGTTATGCTGGCTATCCCGTTGGCTGCCGTCGCTATAATCCTCATTACTATTATGTCGAGCGCATTTCGATATACGTATGGCTACCTCCCATTTGGATATTTCCCAGTTTTCAGGACTAATATTATTCATAGACGCTACACTCTAAGGGTTCGCAATGGGGGAGCAATACGTCTAGATGACGAAGAGAGTGCGGTTCCCGGTCGTTCGCTACAAGTTGCCTGCGAGCCGTATCCTCCCAGACCTGGTCAGAAAGTGGACTCAAGTCCCGGGGCTATCGACGAGAAAAGTGAAGAGATGTGACGGTCGTGGGGTTCTTTTTGTTCTGTTATGATACCAAAATCGGGCTTGGCGTTTGGGATCTGAGCTGGCATGCTCGAAAAGGCATTTGCATTTTGTTTCACCAGAGAGAAGAGCATGGTATTGCCACGACCATGCAACGTCAATTGAGTCACGCCAAACACGAATGAGTACGAATTGGCCAATTCAGACAGTTAACTAGAGGTTTACCAAGAACTTGGTCATGCAACTGACGACACTGTCGATCATGGGGAAACCCTTCCAGGAACGCGGGAGTTCTACGCGACCCCACATTTGTCAGCTCGAGCTCGTTACGAATGGAATGGAATGAAATTTATCAATTGAGACTCGAGTCCACAAGAATAGGCTTCGTCACCATGTGAATCAGAGATTTGCGGAGCCGTTAATTCTAATATTATTTTGCACATAAGACTTCTACGCTAAAATCTGCGTGTCGTGGACAAGTTCATCAGATGTCCCACTCCATCGAATAGCCTAGATTCCGGGGCAAAGATGTCGATACACGTTGTCAATATAATCTATGGGACCCGTTCAACGGCATGTATGAAGCTACAGAATAGGTAAAATAAATAGGCCATCATCAGCAGATGTCCGATCTATCGCACCTTGGCTCACAGATTTGTATGCGTGCATACCTCCGGATGGATCTGTTTCTCTGCGATAATGGACATTCTGGCCCTTCTTCACCTTGCTAATGGTTCTTTGCGGGTACCTGCACGTAACGATGAAGCTGCCCAATTGGCGTCCCCGTCGAGCTATAGCATAACGTGATGTTGGAGGGTGACCGGTGGAGTTATAAGCAGACTACATAGGGAGATTTTTGATTGGGAGATCAAGCTCCCTAACACTGCCTCTAATGCATTAATACAGGTGTACATGCATCGATCCACGGCACACAGCGCCCCAATCTAACGATAAGTGGTTCAAGGTGAATAATTCTTCTTCTTTCGCCTCTTTCCGTGACTCCTTTTATGACTCTAGGCTGGAAAAAAAAAAGTGACACGATCATGCTGGTCTGTAGAAGCTGAGGTCAGATATATGATCCAATATGATTCAATATGCCACGCGACAAAATTTGTTTTGATGGCCAACACGGCCATTGGATAAAATACTAGAGAGCTGAGACCGCCACATCGACGCGGATGATTACACGGATTTCTCCGCCCTGCAGAGCCCCAACCTTTCTGCTTCGCTTCGCCTTTGCTCTGCTGCGTTGTGTTTTGCTGTGCTGTGCTATGCTATGCCATGTTCCAGTACGTGCAAGGAACGTACATCCGAAGCTGTAGCTACCTACATATATGCTACAATCCAGGCATGAGGCGCATAATATACCCATACCTGCAATGAATCTGGACGAATATACCTTACAGTTCACCTACATAGACCGCTTTTACTAATACATGTAGGCACCTACTTTATGCAGGTTGGCAACGTTGAAGCTAAGGATTATCGGGATTGGATTGGCCTTTTTGATTCGAATTTTGGCCCCCAATATTGGAACCTACATGTACCTAACTTGGCCGATAGCGACCAGGCGTTGGAGGCGCTAGTATAGGCTCCCTGCTAGGGCTGGCACTTATGCCTGCCACCGATGCCACTATGTATGCCTGTGTTTGAGAACTACTGCGCATGAGCCCCTCCAAGTGGAAGGCATTCATGGCATTACCGTTCCTGCTCCTGCTCCCTTCCCCCTACCGTACATGTACTTGCAAGGTATAGTGCTCGCTAAGCCACGCCACATCTGTACGTGCCGAGTACTAAGGATCGCTAGACGCCTTCGAGGCAGGTACCACTTTCTCATCAGACACGCACACAACTAGTCATATTAAAGAATAGGTTCCTGTCTCAGTTTGCTCCTCATCCTAAAACCTTCTCCTCTTCCTTTTTTTTCTCCCCTGCTCTTCACAATTTACCGGACATTTGTTGGACTTCTGGTAGAAACTAATCTGGGAGATTTGGCCGTACCTTGAATATTGAGGCCTTAAGGTTATCAATAAACTTATCTTAGCATCTTAGTCCCAAGACCGAGGTCAACTATAAGCTTTCGGCCATAGATACCCCGCAGCCCTATCAGAAGACCGGTGCGGATCACATTTTGGGGGAACTCCGCTTCAACTGAGCTGCGCGACTCCCTCCCCCAGCGATGTCTCTGCACGTTGGCGATAGCGTGCGGCGTGGGCGCTCGCCGTCACCAGCGCGTGCAAGCGAAGGTCATGACCGCCGTCGCGGCCGTGCAGATTCCCCATCCCTGCTTGACGCCGTCCGAATGCCCTCTCCGCCCGCTGGCTTCAGCTACGACGATGCGGCACCCCGCCGTCCTACCTACGACCGCAATGGCCCCCGCGGCACCTCGTACCGCCCGGGCTCGCCTACGGACGAGTCGAGCTATTATCGCGCGAGTCGCGAGTCTATAGGCTCAGTTCCAGACGTGCGGTACGTAAGGCACAGCGAAGAACGCCTATCTAGAGGGGACAAGGATATGGTGGAGGTTGCCCAAGACGCACTGCGACGAGGTGCCGATGCCTTACTTCCCGCGAAATACGCGAGCAAGTTGCTCCAGTCGGATAGTGAAAAAGAGAAGGAAAAAGAACGCAAGAAGGAAAAGCTAGAAGAGCACCTGGCATATGGTAGTGCTGTTCCCGTTTCGGCGCCAAGCAAATACTCCAGTCCAACCTCTGGTAGGGCTCAATACTCCATGCCTGGCCAGTGGGAAGACGATAGAGACAAATTAAGATATCCGCGCGTGGATGCAGCCTATGCACCACCGCTTCCAGAAAGACCGGAGAAACGTAACTCTTATGGGCTAGATCCTAGGATGTCGGGCGCGAGAGTCGTTGCCGTCGATCCTGGGAGCGGTCGAAGAGATCGTTCACCCATGCCGCCTACTAAGCGAATGTCGTCGTTGACTGTCAACACGGCGCATCATTCTGGCTCGCTATCTCTGTCGAGCGCGCCCCCGTCACCACTCTTAGAATCTTACCATGGTACTTACCAATCCATGTCGCCAATGCCCTCGCCGCTGCTTTTAGCTCAGGAAAGCCCTAGACACTCTGATTATATTGAGCCTCTATCGCCTAGTCTTTCTGATGGCGAGAGCAACAATGGTGAAAAGAAGCGACGTCGTGCTCGTTTCCATGACCCTGTGGATGACGCAGCACGCCTAGCTAAAGCGCTCAAGGGGGAACACTTMCCTCCTGACACTGAGCCACTCATTGAAATCCTGCCTGGAATGACGCATGAGCAGATCATGGAGCTACGTCAAGAATACAAGCGACTTGTTAAGACCGGTCCTGAGCGTAAGGGCGTGAACATTGCCAAACACATCCGCGCCCGTCTAAAGGACGAGGACCCCATCCTGATGAAGGCGTGTTATACCGTTGCGCTCGGGAAATGGGAGTCGGAGGCGTACTGGGCCAATTTCTGGTACCACGGTGACAAGACGCGGCGTGAGCTGCTGATCGAGAGTCTGATGGGACGCACCAATCGCGAGATCGCGCAGATCAAGGAAGCATTCTCGGACAAGAAGTACAAGGACTCTCTGACGTTGTGCATGAAGACCGAGCTCAAAGAGGATAAGTTCAAGCGTGCCGTGCTCATGGTTCTTGACGAGAAGCGAATGGATGATGTAGATGAGTATGGGCGTCCTATCCCCGTCGACCGTGAATTAGTACAGGATGATGTCGAGGCGCTTTATAAAGCCGTCCGTAGCGACAGAGGAGGCGAGACTGCAATGATCCAAATCGTCGTCTCCCGGAGTGACAACCACCTTAAAGAAGTCCTCAGACTCTATGAGAAGGTGGTTGGAACCAATTTCGCTCGGGATGCGCTTAAGAAGAGCGGAAACCTGGTGGTGAGTGCCCTTCCAATTCCATTGCATCACATCCCCCCACCAGAAACGTAAGGTAGCTAACATACTGAAATAGGGCGAGCTCCTAGCTCATATACTCAATGGCATAATCAACAAGCCAGTCCGCGATGCGTTACTTCTACACCACGCCCTCACGGCCTCCAAGAAGGACCACCTTCGTCGTGAGCTCCTCATCTCCCGCCTCGTACGTTACCACTGGGACCGCCACCATATGGCGGCCGTCAAGCGGGCATACCGCGAGCGATATGGCGAGGAATTGTCCGAGGCGGTTAAGGAGGGAACGAGTGGCGAATGGGGCTTATTCTGCGAGCAGCTAGTCGTCACACGCATGCCAGACGACGTCAAGAGCTTTGAAAAAGTCGAAGCTGTGAGGGAGATTAAGAAGTCTGATCGAGAGCGGGAGGAGAGACTTAGGGAGAGGGAACGGGAGTTGGATAGGGAGACCGAGAAGGATAGAGAATGGGAGAGGGAAAAGGAGAAGGAGCGGGAAAGAGAGGAGAGACACAGAAGGCGAGAGAAGGATAGGCATAGCGAGAGCGATAGAGAGAGGAAGGAGAGGAAGAAGGAGAAGGAACGAGAAAGGGAAAGGAAGGAGAGGAGCGAGGGATTGCTGGTCGTGAAGGATCATAAGCACAGGGATAGAAGTCGGAGTCGGGAAAGGAGCAGGAGCCAGAGACGAGAGKAGTAAATGGTTAACCTACCTAGTCGTCGACGTGGTTGTGGGATGAATAAGAATCTGGACGTAGATAATGAGGAAGATGAAGTTAAAGACTGGACGGGGGATCCGGGGGAACTCTATAGTATATACCTATACCAGGTGCCTGACCTAACCTAACCTAATAATTCGACCATATTTTCACCTAATAGCCTATCTATATACCCTATCTCGTCGTCGGGCTCGCACAAACGTTACACGAATTCGAGCAACCTGAGATGCACATATTCATGCCCTAAGCACTATACACGCCTTATTTCTTTTTTTTTCTCCCCCTCTAGGGTCCAGCTCCTATGGTGTGTGTTGGCCTACTAGTTTGCTAGACCAGAAGAGGGGAGGGGCAACCGGTGCCGGACGTCCACAGCGCAAGGTACGCGGGTACAAGAGCCAATGGAAACCGGAGCCGAGTGAGAGGGGGGCATTCGCCAATCGGGCGAGTTTCCAGGCGTAGATCGCTGCAGGGAAGGATTTCAGACTTCCGGTTTGGCGTGCGTTGGGGGTTGCGGTGGTGAGGTAGGGTGAGGTAAGCGCCGAATTATTGTTCAACTGAGAAGCATGTTGCGATGGATGGGAAGGGAAAGGAGAAGGGTGTACGGGCTGCATAGGGTTTAGTGTACGACGATACATTAGGTAGGTAGGCGGGCTATGTACAATGAGCGGTTCTGCGTCTCGTGTGTGTCGCGCCATATTTCGGGGAGTGCTGTTAAGAATGTACCTTGGCATTGGGAGGTTTCTTTCTTGTTACTCGTCATGGTATGTTAATGACATCGTGAGAGCCTACGTACTTACTATGTTATGTACCAGGTATGTTGTATGCGATTGTGGTTGATTTAAGGTGTCTCCCTTACTTACATCTCAGGCCATTACTTGGGGGCCCAAGTGAAGTTACACAAGAATAGAGTAATTGGGTTGCCCGTATTTCATTGAGCTTTGACGGTTGGTGTGCGATCTTCACATGGATGAGAAGGGTAAAAGAGATAGATTGTTTATACCTCTAGAAAAGCTACCCGTATAGCATTGAGCCTTTCCAGGGCCCTTGGATTAGTTGGTGGGTATCGTAAACACCAGTTTCCCAGTATCTCGTGTAATCGACGTCAGTGGCGTTGTAGCTGAGGCATCTTCATCGTCCTTATTAATTCGCTCTCAGAGACGATCCCTCCACCGTCAAACCCGGCCTCTACATCCCATCTCTCACAAAACTTCTATTGTTCAGTAATCATGAGTTAATAGCTGGTTCTTCTACTTGTTGGAATGCCCTAAAACGTAGGGTACCAATACCGTAACATCAACGCCACCCACGCAGCTAACAATATATACATAACTAGGCTGAAAAATGAAAACGGCTTCTCAATCCTATTTAACCTCCCCGTCTCCCGCGTCTGCGGAACCCCCTGATCCATAACCACAGGTACTTTCCCCCTCCACGGAACCCGCATCCCCAAATCATCCAGTATCTGCTCACTCGTGATCTTAGCGCCCGCCAGCACAATCGGAACCCCAGTCCCGGGGTGCGTGCTCGCGCCCACGAAATACGCGTTTTCTATCCCCCGGGCCTTCGTACCGGGCCGGAACGAGAGCACATTGAAGAAGCTGTGGCTAAGCCCTAGGATCGACCCCTTGTCGAGGTTGAACTTGGCCTCCCACGTCGTGGGATCGTTGATGATTTCATGTGTGATGAACCGACCGAGAGATGGACACCCCGTGCGCGCTGATATAGTCGAGAGTACGGCGCGGCGGGCGCGGTCTATGAGCGCCGGCCACTCCTGCTCTTTTAGCAGGCCAATGTCGGATTTCGCAAGGCCCCGCGATTGGAGCAGGTGGCCTGTAGGCACGAGGGCGATGATCGAGTCGCGTCCTTCGGGGGCTGCGCTGGGGTCGATGCGGCTGGGCACGTTGATGTAGAAACTGGGCTCCTTTGGCAATGATTGCCTGTCGAAGATGGCATCGAAGGACTCGCGGTACTCGTCTGCGAGGAAGATATTGTGGGTCTCGAGCTCGGGGATCTTCCGGTCGAGGCTCCAGTAGAACGATATCGAGCTACATGAGCTGTCCCTTTGTATCAAAGACTCGCTGTAGCTTTGTATGCTTGGGGTCTGTGGGAAGAGGTTGGAGTAGGCGTAGACTAGGTCGGCGTTAACGACCACTATATCCGCTTCTAACACCTCGCCAGATTCTAATTGTACTCCCCTCGCCTTCTTTCCATCCGAATCCACGAGAATCTGCTTCACGGGTGTATTCAGTCGATATTCGACGCCTAATCTCTCGCCGACCCTTACGAGCGCGTCAAGCACGGTATGGAAACCCCCACGCGGATACCAAATMCCCTCCGCCAGCTCCGTGTACTGAAGCAAGGAGTACGTAGCCGGCGCATCGAAGGGGCTCATACCCATATACATCGTCGCAAACGTAAACACTCTTCTCAGCCTCTCAGTCCAGAAGTACTTAGCAGCGCGATTCCATATGCTGTGCAATGGATGAATCCTCAAGCCCGTAAGTATGAAATGCGGCACCACCAAATCCCAAAAACTCGTGAAATTCTTGTGAAGCACGTCGGCGACGCTGAGCTCGTAGTGGTCATGCGCCTCTCGCAGCCACGCCAAGTACCGGCGGAAACCGTCCTTGCCCTCCCAGCGCTCGATTTGGGCTTTCATGCATGCGAGGTCTGTGGATAGCTCAAAGGACTCGCCATCCGCGAACCAGACGTTGTAGTTCGTTGGACAGCGCAGCAGCTCCACGCCCTCGGCCTCGATGGAAGTATCCAGGTCGTGGAAGGCTTCCTGGAAAAGCTTGGGTAGCAGTAGGAGAGACGGCCCCTGGTCGAAGCGGTGCCCCTCGTTGTATATCAGGCTACATCGCCCACCCGTAAATGAATTCTTCTCCAGCACGGTAACGGAGATTCCCGACTTTGCCAGACGGGCCGCTGTTGCGATGCCGCCGGCGCCAGCGCCTAGGGTTGTGTTAGTGTAAGGAATTGAGATCAAGAAATATGTTGCAGATGTAATAGGGAGATGCTCACCGACGATAATCGCCTTCTTATGTCTCGTTTTGGACATTGTTCACCAGCTCGTAGCGCGACTTGGATCCAAAGAATGAGAGATGAGCTATATCAAAAGGAATACTCGCAGTAATAAGCAGTCGATTACGCAACAACATGGAGAAACGAACTGTGGCGATGAATCACCAGATACTTCCCCGGGCTATATTCCGGAAACTCGACATGTACTTGTTCATATAAGTACATGGCCCTCTCAGAAGACTCCTTTGGGGACCCTTCCGAAGCATCAGGATCAAGCTTATGATCCTAGTAAAACGAGATATCCCAACCATGGATATGTCGTCTTACGATCTTGACTCCTCATTGTAAACGTCCGCATCAACGTGCGAATGCGAATCGCGCTAATGAAGCGCGCTGGATAATTCCCTTCATGATTCATCATTGAAATCTGCCAGGGTTGAGTTGCTCTCCCAGCGTAACTTGCAAAACTACCGCCCTGTGCTTGTACACCTTATCTAATGTACGGGATATTTGAGTTTCCGGGCACGAAAGTGAAGATGGAATAGTAACTTCCATGCGGATCCCGGCCGGTGATGTGAAAGCAACCTTAGATACGGATTTTGTGGAGCCTACATTGGCTTCTCAGTATGCATTCGGTGAGGCAATCTGGCCCCAAGGAGCAATGTGTTGCCTGATTAATCTGAAGATTATCCTAGATAAGTACCTAGATAGGCATATTCTCTCATAGGCTGCCGAGCTTCATATGAGATTCAGAATGATGCTATTAAGTACCACTGTACTGTCGCCAGTAGATTCATCCTGAAGCTAGGAATAGAATAGGGGTAATATCCATCTAAGTCATAATTCTATCCAAAAGCTTTATAGCAGCGTCATACTCTTAGATAGCACGATAGATCTAGTGTCCAAGGGAGTGCTTCTAAGAAAATTGTCATAAAATGAAACAGACACGCTCATTACCCTGCCACCAGATTTTTCCACGCAACCCAAAGGCGTCTCGGCCGGGGCACTGTTGCCCGTTCTCTTTGAGGTCCCAAAGGAACGCCAGTCCCTTCTCTCAGTACTCGACCTATCTCCATGTAACTCTCGACAGCTACTATCAATGGGCCACGGACTTTAGGGGGAAGGATGTTCATTATGGCCCGTGACCGTTCGTATTCTTTGAAAGCGTGGTCTAGCAGCTTCTGTCTGAGCTTCTCCACCTTCGGCTGATTTGGATTCTTGATGATATCCTCAGGTGTGAGGTTATCCCCCTTGAGCCAATTCGTGGGTAAGTAAACTCGACCCATTTCGGCATCTACCAGAATATCCCGAGCAATATTGACATATTGCAACGCATGACCCATTGTTTGAGCTGCAACAATAAGGATGGCCTCCTTATCTTTTGGAAGTTGCATCTCGCAATGGTAGAACACTAGCCACAAGCACAGTTCTCCAACAGTGCTTGCTACACGGTGTGCGTAAAGTTCAAGGTCTGCTTCGTCCTTAATAGGAAATTTATGCTCATCTCGGGTAAATGAAAGATCCATTTTGAAGCCTTCTATTAGATCATAGAGTGGCTTACTCGGGAGAAGTCGAGTCGGTAAAAGCTTGAGCGCTGACCTCATGTCCTCTGGAAAGCTGTCCTGTATGAAGTTGTTGATAGTACAGGTTGAAGAGGGGGATTGACCATCCGAACCATAAGTCAGGTCAAGGTATTGGGTTAACTTCTTGATCCACATCAAAGCTTCATTTTCTGTGCGTGGATCGTCTACCAAGTCATCTGCTACTCTGCAAAAGGAATATCTTCACAGGATTAGAATAGATAGAGAGGATGAAGCGTCGATATTACTTACAGGAGAACTAGATCAATGCGAAGACGTCCAGGGAAAACTGAACTAGCTAAATAGAAGCTTCTGCTCTTGCGACGTAGGGTTTCCACAGCTTCTCTGATACCTTTCACTCGTACCATATCATATTTCGCGGGATTAGTAAGAACAGCCTTGACGAGGTCAGCCGGGGAGGGAGTTCCTCCGCCAACGGGAAACAGCCCGGGAAACGCGTAAAAAACTGCCAATCCTCTATCAAATGCGACCATACCGAAAACAATCAGTGTGTTGGTTACAAGGAAGAAAACAGCCTCTTCCAACTCTAAGCTTCCCCATATACGCCAACCGAGCTTTGTCCCAGATTCAATAGCCCAGGTGCCTCGCCCTAGAGCGAGTTCGTCAACTATCCACAAGTACACCGTTGGTAAGATGATCGGAGTTGCAATGCAGACTAAAGGGAGTCTGATCAAGAAGTACCCCGAGAATGTCCATGTGAGGAGAGCGAACGGACAGGCCCATATCAGGATGAGGCCGAGATATGTCCCTTCTCCCCCGTTTCTCACAAGAGAAGTCCCAACAATTATACATCCAATCAGAATAACCTGCCCCAAAGTTCTTATCCATTGGGATGCTGGTGAAGAATTTTGCTTATTCGTAAGGAATTTGGCATGGAGAACAGGCTTGTTCAACAATATGTAAAGCATCGACGTGATGTAAGTCTGGATCACGAAGAAGAATAACTCTTCAGCTGGAACGCTAAAGAGACGCGGTCCGGCTATCGCGTCAGGTGGGTATGTCCAGATGCCATGACGTATCAGGTACGAATCCCAAGGGAGTGTTGCAAAGAAGGCGACTAGTATTAGTGTCAGCGTTTTATATAAGTCAAGCCTTGTGAGTAGCGGCCCCAATATGAAGGCAAGAAGACCAGCCGGCGGTATGGTGTACTTTAGATGCCTACCAGCGTATTAGTCTTGAAATATTCTCATGATATAGAAGCAAGTATATCTAAGGAGTTTCGCAAGAGTCTTACACAAGGGCATAGTCATAGGCCATGATGGATATCAAGCCTTCGACAGGTTTTGGCTGGCACGCGCATACAAATCAGATTCTAGGTCGATTAGCATAGCATACCGGGCGATTATAAGGTTTACTATATGAGATCAACGAAGGACGGATGTGGCACGACCGATGGGATGGGTATCGGATGATAATAAAAGGGCTCGACGGTGGCTGAAGGCAAAATCGAAGCCACCCATCTTCACTTCGGACTTCCGGACACTTCCTACGCCGTTAATAGTATCATGGCAAAGCGTAGCACAAGGCTTAAGTTGACGGTTGGCGTGGTAGGCATGGTGAGCCATCGGATTGAAGAAGTGTTACTTCTTAAGATCATAGACTCCGACTAGGTTGTAGATATCTCACAGGAGTGAGATGTGATTCCGAATGGCATTTCTTACAGGCACCATCGGCGCTAGTTAGTGGTGGTTTCTCATTGTAGCAAACAATAATGCAGGGGGATGGGCACCGAGATGGCGCTAAATCATGCAAGATCTCAGTGAGTGTGGGTCCATTGCCAAGTCACTGGCAGCCACGATGTAGGCAAAGGGAAAGAAGAAAGATGGTATCCCCAATAAAGAAGATGACGACTAGCCTAGCTTCCATAACGCCACCATAAGAGGCAGCATATAGATCTTCGCGTAAAGCGTAAATTTAGCCATAAAATCTCGTGTGCTTCGGTGGCCTCGGCAATAGCGTGTCGGCTCGGAAATGTGCAGTCTTTCTCATTGACCGTATAGATTCCTATGACGGCTTTCTTAAGCGAATTCTGTAAAAGTTGGAAGAAAGAGAAGCCAACAAAGCCTCCATCGTATTGATGCTAATAGTTTCCCCCGCCATTTGCCATCTAATCCTGAGATAAAATGCCATGTACATCCTCCTATAGAATAGTGTTACCGCATTGTTGCATAATATGCAACTAACGGTGCATTCCCAATCCAATCCACCAGCCAATCAAACCACCCACCCATCTCTCGGGTTGGTTACGGTTACATTCGACCAAGATCTGTCTCACTTCGCACCAAAGAGCCTCAAAAACCGAACCGCAACCTCCTCTTCAATCTCTCGTCATCAGGAAGAGAGCCTGGAGCACATGAGCCTGACCCCCTCATAATGCTGGTTGGCGGCGCCCGAGCCGCGCAGCTGTGCCTGCGGCCCGCGGTCCTGGCGCGGGYTATCCACACCCACCGGGGACTCGTCCAGGCCGGTTCCAAGTCAACAACAATACGGCTTCGCCAAACCGCTCCAGCAGCGTCGCAGCTCCGGCTCTTCACAGTCTCCCACCGACGGTTCGCCGCCGAACCGCCCAAAAACCAAGACCCCATCTCCGAAGCCGCAGCGACCGCCACGAGTCCCATCCCMCCCTCCCAACCCGTCCTCGACACAGCCACAGACCCTCCCTCTAAACCAGCACCCCGCCGCCGCCGCCGTCGGGGCCTCTACTACAGCGCCGTGTTCCTGCTCATCGGGCTCTCGCTCGGCACCGCGCTGCGCCTAACCCTCGCGCCCCCACCCCTCCCCGCCCCGGGCTCCCCCGAAGACGAGTACCTAACGTCCTCCATCTACGCGCGGGGGTCCTCGCTCCCGCTCGTGCGCTCTCTCTCCGACGACCCGGCCTGGGAATCCTGGGACGCGTATTCGGGCTTCCACACACAATCTTCAGCTCCAAAACTCGTCGCCTCGCGAATAACCACAGGCCCGCTCTCCGGATCGCGAGGCCTGCCCTTCCAGCGGGTCTTCCACAACCGGTCGACCGGAGAAGTCGTTTCAATCCTGTACTTCGGGGCCGGCACAGCAGGGTGGCCCGGGGTAGTGCACGGTGGAGCCCTAGCAACGGTGCTAGACGAGAGTCTGGGGCGGTGCGCGATCCTGCGGTTCCCGGCGCGGACGGGGGTGACGGCGCGGCTGGAGCTGACGTACCGGCGACCGACGCTGGCGGCGGGGTACTACGTGATCCGGACGCGGCCGATGGTCAACGCCGACGAGGACCCGGCCAAGAGCGCGCGCAAGATGTGGGTCGAGGGCACGCTGGAGACGCTCGAGGGAAAGACGTGCGTCGAGGCCAAGGCGCTGTTCGTGGTCCCCAAGGGCGTGAAGCTGAAGCCGCTTGTTGAGGGCTTTTAGGGGGGCCTGGGACAGCGAGCTCGGGTCACTAGGTGGTGACGGTGATGATGATACAATGTGGGTGTGGATGTGGATATGAGATGTGAGCTTCGAAGGATTCTATTCAACAATCAACAATTAGCACATCTAGCAATCCTGCTAGAACAGTAGCTTCGTGTAGCATGGCATGGGCAGGCGTTTCGGCATCAGCGGATGATATAAAAGACGATACCAGACAGAGTATAGAGCAGTAGAGATAAGATTTTCGTTGTTCGCTACCTAGCTAGCTAGCTAAAGGAATATCTATGATTGACAACAGACCCTGAGCTAAAACATACTACCGACAGTCCGCTAACACACTCATTTCAACCTAGGCTAGGTATTCTACAACATCGAAAGGAAAAGCAGGTAGGGAATAAGCAACCAGATTAGCTCGGAATGACTATTACTCATTAGCCGACCCTCTACAATGAATGCGGCCGATACGTAAACTCTGTAACTTGCGACAATTGAATACCTCTTTGACTTTGCGGGAGCTCATTGCCTGCTCTCTCGTTGGGCAGTGGTGGTTGGAGGGGCACGGTTGGGTGATGATATGCGGCGACATGGGATCCGGGGAGGGGGGTAACTCGAGGCGGAGGGTACGGGACAAGGGGCGGGCCGTAGTAATATTGGTTCGGCGCGCGATAAAGCGAATCCTATTGCGCTTGATCGGCTGGAGCCAATTGTTGTATCGGCGGCGGCGGTTGTCCATACCCTGACGAAGAGCCCCGTCCTCGATACCCCCCTCGGGTCCCACGATACCCACGACCTCGGTAGCTTCCACCGTATCCTCGTCCACCACGGAAACCTCCACGGGAGCCATCGACTATGGTTTGTTGAACCTGGTTGTTACTTTGCCTATTTGCTGGTCTCTCGTTCTCATTCACACCACTGGACTCATTGGTTCCAGGAGGGGGCTGCGAGGCGCCGGCTGACTGTGACGCTCGACTGTTTCCCCCACGTCCAGGGCCACGCCGGCGTATAAAATGCCGTCTAGAAGTCTTAGGTTTGCCTTCAACGGAGAAATTGATCTTCTTCACCGGATCTTCAGCCATTGCGAGGCCTGTAAGGCCGAAACGGTCCCAATCCTCCTTCGGCGTCGTCCAAGCCTGAAAGACATGTTCGAGCTTCTCGATCTTCCGCAACTCCGGTACCCAGCAGCGCACGTACTCGCCATCCTTGTCGTAATCGAAAGCTTGCTTTACCGGGTTGAATATGCGTGCTTCGCCTCGCGGGTCGTTTCCGACTCCTGCCACATACTGCCAGTTCGCCCAATTGGATGAAACGTCATAGTCGACTAGTAACATTTCATACCATTCAGCTCCATAGCGCCAATCGATACAAAGATGCTTTGCAAGAAAACTGGCCACATTCTGGCGGGCACGATTGGATGTGTATCCTGTGTGCAGCAACTCTCTTTGAGAAGCATCAATCAATCCCATCCCAGTAGTACCATCAAATMCTCTTTGGACAATCTTGGAGATATCCTCCGCAGATTCTTGTTGGCCATCTGCTGCCTTCTCCTTGTTAGCTGATTTCCACTTGTTGGCACAGTCGTTTCGGAATCCGCCTCGAAGAAAAAGCTTCTCTTTGAATTTCCTGCTACAGAGCCTCATGTAGTCGCGCCACAGGAGTTCGAAGCGTATGGCTTTTGTTCCTTCATTTTCTCCTTCCCCGTAGCCAGGTGACTCAACTAACGATTCATCTTTCCCATCTTCATAGACTACAAGTCTGTGGTGGATTTGACGAGCAGTGATACATCCCTGAGCAAGGTAGGCAGATAACTTCGTACTAAAGTCGGCCCCCAACAGTCCGTTGCGTAAAGCATTGTACGAGAAGGCACTTCCAGACTTAATCAAATGGTCCAGTCTACTAAGAGCACTATCCTCTCCGCCGTGAAATGGATGTGCTGACTTAGCTCCTTCGGGGAAGGGCGGGACTTCGGACAATACTTCATTAACGGGACGCAAGAGGGCCTCCTCAAAGCTGTCATATGAAGACGGAATCTCAAACGGCAGAGTTTGACTTGGGATCTTAGGCTCCTCGACAATTTCGGGTAATGTACCTTTTGGTGGGGTAGGTAGGATCGCACTGGGCTTTTCTCGAAGTGGTTCCATCATTTTCCTGTATGTCGTGAATACATCGGGAAGATCCTGGGGTGTGTTGAGTTTCAGCTCCCGGCTAAGGGAATGAGTAATTGTTAGCAAAATCCATCATGGGGGCACAACTATAACCCACTCATCGACAAAGTATTTTTCATCAACCCATAATCGAAAGTCTACATTAAGACTCGAACAAGCCTCCGACATAGCGTTCTCGTCCCTTTTCTCCTCATAGCCTTCTTCTCCTATTGCCCAAACTCCTCCGACATTGAGCTCACTTTGTTTCAGTCCATGGACAAGGTTCTTGAGTACCTCATCGTATGTCCCTATCCTAATCGTCAATTCGCTCCCTAGCTTCTCGAGATTGTCCTTCAAGTTCCAAATTGACTCGGCAATAAATTTTGCTCGATGTGGTCCGCATCTCCAATAGTGTCCAACTTCGCTTCTGGCTTCGGGAAAAGGGGATTGACTTCCTTCTTTCAGGAAACCCGAAACCTCGATCTGGTGTGGAAGCAAGACGAAAAGAGGCAGGATGTGCGTGAATCCATGTTCTGATGTAGTAGCAAGATGATTCAAGATTGGATTGTCAGAGACACGTAAGTCATGGCGTATAATATAGATAAGAACATTGCTTGTCGACATTGTGGTCTAGCCAGGAACGGTGTGGGAGACACGCGCCAGATAGCTATTGGGGTTGCAGTTCAGAGCTGTAGCTCCGTATAAGTTCGATGGAATGTGAGCAGCAGACACGAAAATCTGTGAGTCAGGAAACCAGGCAACCTCTCAAGTGTAGCTCTCCCTGGCAGGAAATCGAACTTGAGTGGAGCTGCCACGACTCCAGTAAAATAGAGCCGGCAGGCAGAGGCCTGACGTCTTTGAGGGCTTGCTAGTCCTCGCCCTCCCAAATATTGGCGAAGCGTATGCACCCAGATCGACGCTAGTGTTACAGGATATGTGAGTCACTTGATAGCCGAGGGGGAATCCAGGCTCTTGGGATCAGATTATGGGCCAAGGCGGCTGATGGTAAATCAGATCCTCGTGTTTTCGTCGCTTTGGCCGAAGTACAGCAGAGTAAGGCTAGCCCACTTATCTCTAATAGGGCCAACCAGGGTGCCGGCTTCTAGGGTCAAGCTAGAGGAAACTGGCTTTTCTGGAAAAGGCAAAAGCGGTTCCAGATCAAGGTGTTTCGCCCTTAGGTTCCCGCAGCGGCGCTAGTGTATGGAGCAGCTCGTCAGCCTACTGGGTGTCGACGAGAATGGTATATCCGAGAAGGGCAGAAGCCGAGCGTACCGTCTCAACGACTACTGCGGCTAGACGGAGGCAACCCCACGATGCTAAACGTAGCTCAACCGAATCGGGCGTTCTGTTGGCGACAAGTGTTCAGGCCGTGACGATGTGACTCCGCTTCGCATGAGAGCGGTGGGATATATGAAAACGGAGGACAAAGAAAACAGGAAGAACACGATGTAGAATGAGACTTTCCCCGGAGCTACGGCAACGTGGGCTTTTGATCCAGAGCACCATAACTGTGACAAGGTCCACCTACAATATAGGGGTATCTCGCGACGACCGGGGGATAGTTCTCTCGGGGTCTAGATATGCCACCCTGGACCTGGTGCTCCGTCGAGATGGAGCCAGAAGAGCAAACAGGGAGGGAAATTGAAGACTCGGCGGCATCCGGAGGCCATTCCGGTGGAGATGGCAGTTTGTTCTTGCAGGTAAGCCCATCGTGCTGGCTGAGTGTGGTGAGGGTCGCTGATCTGGGCATGGGTTTTGGTGTGGTGAAAATCGGAATTGGAAAGCGTGCCATGCGCTTGTTGCCATGATGCTCAGATTTGTGTCCGGGGTTCAGAGATCGGGAACCCGTAAAATAAGATTTTTGGGGATCGAAACCAGGGTTCTTTCCACCGGGACCACTAAGAAGCTTACGTACATTGCGGAGCAGGTTTTCCTGCATCGTATTGGCTGGTCTGGCTGGTACTTGCCGTCGGGAAGAGCGACCTCCCTTAGCCCAACTTAAAGTTTAGGTACCTGACCTACTGACCTACTAATGTTCTGGGCTACTGCCGACGATAGAGAATTACGAGGATTGTGGCGGCACACAATTCAGATAAGCTCGGAGAGGTATGTACCAAGGGTAGTATACAATGGAATAGCCAAAGTCATAATATAATTCTCATTTGTCTTCATTAGAATGATGCGTGAATAAGTTTCAAATGGCAAACATTCATGTCTATCCTTGGTATGTACTTTAAGTATGTACCAGTCTAAATATAACCGACCGTCTACATAACAATCTACATGTACATATGTACATGGGCATGCTCAAGTACATTGATACCTGCAGCCACAAGCTTATTGGTTCAGCTAGGGCTATTCGTATGGGATTTTTACCTTACGGTAATCGAGAAGGTCTCTATGCCTACTAGAATTCGATGTGTAGGTATGTAGACGATAACTACTAGCATCTGTCTGAACACAAAGAAACATTAAATCCAATAGATAAGTTGTACAATCCTTTGAAACTTGAGACATTCACCTCGGATATAACCTACCTGATATCTAGCATACTAACGAAGCAACTCCCAGCTTCCAGTCTAATAGAAGATATCAAACCTACATGATATATGCATCTGTAGGCGTTCCCGACTGATTGCATGGATATGATAATGTGTTTGTGTGAAGATAGGTTGGGCGCGAGCATGCATATCTGCCAGTGTTCCAGTGTGTTAGATAAGGCCGGGGACGCGTTTCTAGCCTTCCCCATCTATGCGAACATGCCTAGTACTTTTACAGGGTATGAGTCTAGATCCTAGTCCTGGAGAAGGCACAGCTATCATCTGACATCCAGCATGGTGACCGGAGAAAACAGAAACATGATAAGCAGCCTTCCTGCGTATACCCTTATCTGCCTAAAGAGTAAGTAGGTCAAAGATAGCTGGCATTATTTCACTCTAGTCCGACTAGTCTGGAGGAATTAATCGAATTCCTTTTGTTACAAATCAATATAGCTTGAGTCTGTATCATATCTCACTAGGTAGGTAGCTTGTTAGATATTGTAGCGTCTCTCTGAATAGGCCGAATGTTGATGCCTTGAAGAACATGGGTCTTGTAATCGGTCTGCTTATTCTGACTCATCGATTTTCCCCGGTTGTAGAACCTCGATCGAGGTCAAACGCTCGTAAAACTCGCATCGACTCGCTCTGCTTGGCCCTTCAGAAGGGGCTGTGTGTACCGACAGTCTGCCGTGTATACGGCAGTTATCTTATAATCCGCAACCCTAGCAGATAATGCCATCCGTGTAGTCTGGGTTCATCGGCAACGTGCCGTCTCCGGAAGTTCCACAGACTCTGCGTCCCGCATCGATATTGATTTATTGTTATCACCTTATTAAAATCTTATTCAAAACGGCCGGTGTAGTGTTACAGCAGGTGACATCTAAATCTCCACCTTAGCCGCACTAAGTTGTATATGAAACGTCCATAATTCAAGTGCCATGCGGCACGCTAATCTTCCAGAAGAGGGCTGAAACCTTTTCTCAACTGATGATAAGGCTCACAGTGTAATGAGGAGTACAGAGGATAGGTGCTCGGTGGCAGGATATCGCAGTTGATATCACCCCCAATCGGCTGTATGTGCGTAAGATGGATGAAGGCTATCACAGCATATTGTATTGTGTCACCTCTTTTCTGGATTATGTCGGTCAGGTATCTTTGCATTGTCCGGGGGCTTCACATTCTCAGTGGATTTTAATGAGTAGCCGCAGATACCGGCAGTAATCCTACAACAGAGACAATAAGCAAGGTCAATATCTTTTGTTACTGAGATCGTTGAATTCGCAATGCTATTAGGAATCGAGAATATGGTTAATGTTCTAGCCCAGCCACATACCAACTCCTTCTATTACGCCTTGCTTCTTCCATTCAGGTTGTCAGACCAAGGCACACTGGATAGACACAGACAGGTAGGGCTCCAGGATGCGTGTCATCTTCAGCCAATTCCTAGAACGTTGACTTGCTTGTCAATGTGTGTTCTAAAAAGAAACGATTGGTTGGGGATCGTGGTTTTAATGCCTTTGAGCGAAGCGTCCCTGTTACAAGACCCCTGAGCTAGTAGAATGATCATCTTCAATAAGGCCCAGCTGGACTTGTCCTAGTCAAAACATATGCGGCCTGCAGCAGGGTGCATGAGTTGCCTGCAGGTCGGTTTACGATCTAGAATCTCCAGCGTCAAGTGTTGTAATCGAGCCATATACAATTGGGCATTTCCGAGAATGCTGTTCACACAGCAGAATGCAACTGGTTCGTAGCACAACACGGGAACCGGAGACTTACGAGCATTCTCTCCGCAAAGCGACTTGCGTGGAAGTAGTTGTCTAGGGGCTTACCGGGGATTTAATCATGAATTAAAACATGCGTTTAGGGAAAGGACTTCATGAACTCTCGCGAGTGGGTAGACGACGGAGTAGACCACGTGGTGGTCTTCGGAAATGACCTAATTCGCATAGTGCCGACTTGCGGTTACACGAGCATCCCCATCCCATCTATATTTCATGAACATATAGCCCATAATCTTGATCAAAGGGGATCTGGGGGACTAATAGGTCGAATGGGCTTAAATCTAGACACGCGATAGTGGGAGTAGTGTGGCAAATGAAGATCTTGATTATCATGCATCGTGACTCGAATCTCATAACGGCAAAATCCACATTCTGCATCGGAATCGTTATTGAATACATACATCGCCGGCGGGAAGTAATATCATAACAAGTAAGATGTTTCGTGATGGTTGAAAAGCAATTGCTTTACAGCCATGGCCCTCGAATTTTGGCATGTATGATGGAAGACCTAGATTTAGACGATGGCTAGGCCACTCCATGCGTCGGCGGATCCGGATTTCTGCAGGGATTTTAGTGAGGCGAAGAGCCATACCATGGTTCTTTAGATAAAGTCGTGAAGTTTCAGGAGCCGGCCGTGATGGTGAGATAGTCGCAGCTGTGAACTGAACAAGTAGAACGAGAGCTTTGGAGGAATCACTGTCATGGATCACGATAAGGCTTCTTTGGATGCCTCATCTAATAGGCTACCGTTCGATTGGAAGAAGATTCTAGACTTCTGTTTATCTGTTGGAGTCTGTTAAGGTCAAGGGGCCAGTTGACCGGCATTTGAGCCATGTTGTCTCAATTGGCAAACAGGAAATTCCCTTGAGGGGTTCGCGACGTGGTCGGTCCTTGGTTGAATAAAACCGTACTCGAGGTTGTGAGAGGATTCAGGTCAGCCGGCAAGGCACTTATCTGTCTTCCCCATATTTTCGGTGCGTAACATAGCACGCGACAGTTTCAAGGCAGACAGCACCGTGGCCTCTTTACGAATTGAGGGTTAGAATTATCAGGATGCGTAAATATATTGAGCGATTGAATGCCCTTTAGCTTAAATGACGTTCTTCTCGGGTAAGGCGGCATCGAGTCTCGGAGGTTAGAGTGAATCGTAACAACTGCGACATTGCATACATACAACCTTACGATGGAGTCGCACCGGGGGATCTATGACCGTACTGTCGGGATCTGTCGTAAATCAATTACCTACCGGGTTTGACATTCTTTAAGGATGTTGCTCATTTCCTAGATTGAAAGTCATGACATAACTCATGACATGACGCTGTTGGGGTTGCAGTGCGCTGTGATATTGAGGCTGATGTGGACGGGTATTCCGCCGATGGTTGATGCAAGTACCGTGTTGATTGCTCTGTTAGACACGCTTGCATCCGCTTGCATCGCGTTCACCGAGAGGTCTCCGATGGGGTCTTATATCCGTGGGGTGGTACTGCGTTGTTCGTACCTGCTATCGATTAACCCCTTTCTCGCACTGGCCATAGCGTGTGGCGCAGTAGAAGGGTTTTGGCGTGCATCGACGGATGTAGTATTGTTAGTGGGCTAACTCCATCTGACAGCTTTAAGCGGGTAATCGCTAAGCAGCATTGGAGATTGAAGTTCCAACCATAACAGATAAGCTTGAAACCAAACCAATGGGAGGACTCCTTGTCCACCAATTGAGGACTCCAATTAGCAGGGGTGGCAGGGGGCAGGGACCACCAGGTTCAGCACAAAAGCGCCAGCCAACAACAGTCGTGGGATCCAATGCTACTCTCATGCGTCTCTAGGGCGCCTCCGGCTTCGTTTCCGCCTCCAACTTTTCGATGAGGCTGAATCAATCTGATAAATCAGCTAATCCTAGTTTTTCAACGTCAACTCCTCTGGTCCATCCTTGAATATGACCAAAAGATCAACGACTTCATCCCCAGCACACTTTCGGCATAATCCACCAGCGCTGCGCAGCATCTGTCAGGCCGCCATTGGGCCGAGTGTACTGGCCAAACGTCATCCCGGCGACTGACTGGCCGGCTGACCCTGCGAAGGCGCGTAGGGTCTGCCTTTGAAGCCCCAGCTCCAACTATCGCGCGATTTGGGTCTCACGTGTTCCCCCCGCCACTGAAGCATTGAATCTCGTCTTTGCTAGACGGACACTGCTTGTCATCACACGTACGCTTTTGCTTTTCACGGGCTAGCTGGACCGTTGCGGCCACAGAGCATTTTTGAACTTGCGGGTGTCTATTCAACCGTACTGCGAGCTCCGGCTCTCACCTAATTCAATATGGCGCCAACCTTGTACCCCAGAGCCGGCCTCAGAGCGCGGGGGACTGAGTTGTCCCCCGGCGCGATTGCAGGAACTGTCATCGGCTGTGTTTTCGGAGGTAGCCTGTTGCTCATAGTCCTAGGCTTTCTTTACTTCCGGTTGAGACGGAAATCCAAGGAGGCTAAGGCAGCGGAGATATTGCCAACTGAGAAGTCTACCGGTACCCAACGTAGGACTTTCTTCCCCATCCCAGGCTTCCTGCCTAGACAGGCCCCTGCCGCTCATACGAGTAGCCATCGCCCTCCTTCTGCGAAGGATGATATTGATAGAGCTGTCCCCGCCTTTAGTGATGGCTCAGATTTCCAACAACTACAAGCTTCTGGCTATGGGGACGACCTGAGAGATCATGAAACATTTTATACGCAAAACTTCGGTCAGCCGCCTCTACCCCCCGGTATCGACTTCTCTTTGCCCCCTCAGCCGACGACCTTTCCAAACGCCAACGAGCCTGGAACAAATCTGCCTTTGGACAATGTTGCCCCAGGACACGAAGCTGCCAATTCTAGTTATTACGACACTAGGATCTCGATGGGCTCGGATCCTGACCAAGGACCTATACCACCGAATAGACAGATGACCGAGCTTTATGAAGCTCAACTCAGAGATTCACGAGAACACCGAAGAAGGAGCGGTTCCCTGACCAGTCGAATCTGGAGCAGTATCAAGAGGAAGCGGTCTACGCATTCCTCGGCTCATGGCACTAGTAGCCCTCAGTATTCGACATCGCAGCAATATTTCCCTACTTCGCCAGCTGCTAGTCCCATTACTATCAAACAAGAGCCTGGCTTAGGAATGACGGAAGGAACGAGTACGCAAGCAATTCCACAGGCGAACCGGTTCTTTGAAGAACCTGGCGAGATGTCTGAAGACGCAGGTGTTTCGGGCGCTTCTGCAGGTGAGAGCTGGCAGGAAAAGGATCAGCAGCAACAGCAGCAGCACAAGAGACAGAAACGGGGAGATTCGCGGTATGACGAATTCCCTCTCCGGGCTAGCTCAACAATACGAGAAACCACTGAGAAGGACCCCGAGCTGCCTTCAGCTGTCTTGAGGAGCCCGGACTCCACTGATCGGTTGCCTCCCTTAGCTCAGCCACATTCCGAGACCCGGTCCCAAGAACGACTTATGAGCCCGGCCATCCCGGAGCCTATGGAGCTAGATGAGACACTCGAAGGTGTTCATAGACCTTCTGTATTCCAAGGCTCCCACTCTCCTCCTCTTCAACCAGAATCATTCGTGTCGCCGATGTCCATCATGCACCCCTCCACTGCTGTCGAGAAGGCAGCCTACACCCACTACCAAATGGAGAACTCATCGTCGCCTCCAACATTCCCCGTCTCGCCTCCCGCCATCGTCACCGACCAGCCATCACAAGAGAACCCTGAGAATTCTATTCAAGATGCTCAAGACGACTTCGATGCTGACAGCTTCCTCGACATACCTAGCGATGATGATGAGCCTCGCCTATCTGGCGATTCATACGGTTATACTACGACGCCAGGGCAAAGCTCTACGGATCCTTCCATGGGAAGGACCCCGGATACCCGACTGACCGTGTCGCCGTCCCCGTATCCGCCGCCGCATGAACGTGTTAAAATAGAACCAGAGTCGAGCTCATCGCCGGAAGTCTCCAAGCTCTCTCCCCAGTCGTCTGGCCATATTTGTGAGGAATGCGGTCGATTCTTCGACCAGGTCCACAAGCTTAACCACCACAAGCGTTACCATGACCGCAAACATGAATGTCCTTATGACGGATGCGATAAGAAGTTTGGCACCAAGACACATCTTGATCGTCACATCAACGATAAGCATGTGAAGTCGAAAGCATATCACTGCATAGAACCGACATGTCCGTACTACAAGGGCGGCAAGGCATTCCCGAGGAAGGACAATTGGAGACGGCATATGGTCAAGAAGCATGGAGCAACGCCAACCGAACTCGAGGCGATGGATGAATCAATAGGATGAAAGCCAGCGTTACCCTCTGTTCTCAGATATACATTACCCAACATTGATGGACAGGGTGTATGATGGTACGGTCGGCACCGTGATGCCGTCTCTAAAACCTCAATGGCGTTCACATCACATCACGCCAACGAGATAGAATGCTAACATGGAACCTTCCCACGCCAGAAGAATAGATTACGATGGTGGGTCCGATAGGGCGCTATACTCTATCCAGTCCAACTACGGCTCTTCGCTCCTCAAGACTTTATGACATGCACATACCATCTCGACGTTGAATAGTATGTTGCTTTTAAATTTTTCTATCACGATACCACCCACCTTCGCTTTTATATTAAGTACACTTCCGATTTTCGATCTTCGACACACTCTTTTCGCATCTATGAGGATATATACATTTGGTAATAGCATTAGGGGCATATGGGAGTAAGCGAACGTCGGGACCTTCTTTGGGTGGGTTACTGTAATAAAGCAAGCAATGGCGCTGGCGACTTCTCACAAGAGACAACATGTATTTCTTCAAAAGCGATATGGGCTCATTTCTCACGAATGCAGCCAAGATTTCAAAGGGCAAAATGGTTGGATAGAAGCTCTCAAGCAATCTACAACACGAGTTATTTCTAAATTGTTGGTTATGCTATCTACGAGTGAGTTGTATTCGTCCCATCTAGCAATCATGTCGGCCGCAGTGCAAGTAGACCAACGGACTAAAAGAGACGGCACTACCTAAAGGGAGCGAACACGCTTGTTGATGAGTACTCCGGGCGTTTTCAGTGTCGTACGAGATGGTCCCTCCATAAGGCTTCGAGCTTTGGTAGCTCGGTTGGAATTTACCCTTTTTCCACTACGGTCGGAAGTTGCGCCAGAGCCAAGCAAGAGCTAAGCTTCAGACTAAGAGCACACGCTCCAAGATGCGACGATGCGTCCCGCGATTGTGGGGTTGGAGCAGGGATGTGCCACCGCCCCTGCGCTCTCACAATGGGCCACGACCCCTGCCGCGAAACACTGTCGGTTATTTCGGTATGAGGATTGCCAATTCTCGAATTATTGCGGTCTTGAGATCGACGAGTAATACTTTGGCGGCCTCATCAGGTAATTTTCGAGGCGCTTATATGTACTAATTCTTATTTCGAGGGCATCTTCTGAATTAGGGCTTTCAACTACCTAATCTGGTATAGCGCCTCCGCCGCTTTTGCTGCAGGCTCGGCTCTATCCGTCCAGTCCGTTGTGGCTGGGGAAGCTGCCGTAGCTGGAGGTTGCTCCCTACGCGTTCAGGAATGAATGCGGCCTCCCAAGGTTATCATCAATATCCATTGGAGCGACCAGAGCCCAGTTGGATTAGTGAAGCCTCCAATTACTCATAGTCTTTCTTGCTATCATTCTATCGCACCCTGTTTCATGATGGAGTCTGAATCAGCGACTCGGACAACTCCTCTAGAGCGATTGCCACCAGAGTTAATTTGGGCAATCCTCTCCCAGTTGGATTGCCTCAAGACACTGCACCACGCCATCCTTAGTTGTCGTCTACTTTGGAATTCTTTTTCAAAGGACTCATCGAGGATTGCAACCCGTGTTATACTGAACCATCTAGATTCATTCGACGTACGCCCTGAAGCGCTGGCCGCGCTGCAGGCCTCGAGCGTGCCGGAGTTGACACTATCGTCGATGCAGGAATTATATGCGTTTCATCTCAAAAAGAGGCATGCAAATCGTAGTGCCTTCTTAACACTTGCTCAAGTCGCCGATGTCGCAAGATTGCATTCCGCCGTATCCAGGCTAGCCGATGAGTTTCCTAAGACGTACATAGCAATTTTGCCCCATCCGGTTGGTGATTGGTACGCATCCGAGTCGCCGGAGCTTTCAGCATCTGAGAAAGGCCGCGTTATGCACGCTCTGTATGCTCTCGAGATATTCTTCAACCTTTTCCGTAAAACCTCTATGACCTACAAGGAAGAAGCTGTGGTTATGAACGAGTTCGTCGCCAGCTTCGCACCCTGGGAAATCGACCAAATAATCTATGCCCAACATTTTCTCTTCCTTCGTGTCTCTCCAGGTCAGAACCCTAACACCATTAACATTCAGTTATAGGCCTGCAAGAGCTGACGCCTGTGTGTAGCTTTCGAGAATCCAACAGCGCATAATGTTCATGGGGAAGATTTGATGATGGMCCAGCCGATTGGTCCTTTTATGCCATGGTCCAAACTAGGTCCTTCCTGTGGCTGGTCGCTCTTGAGAGTGTAGCCAGGGCGGGKACCTATAATCAACAGGACGATCCTCTATATCATAGTCGCACTCCTCCTATACGGCGTAGCCTCTTTTCTAGAGCCTTGCAACATCTTGATTCCGAAGAAGCATTTGGCGATCACTAAAAAAAAAAAAAAAAACTCGGTTTCTAGCTTTAAAAATGCGCAAGATCACTCTGACAAAGTGAGGCCACCCTTCTTTGACGACCCTGATGAAGGCCCGTTCACGGTATGGAAAGAGGCTCGCCGGCTCAATCAACTGAGGGATTCCGTCTACCAGAGGGACGACGAGCTGCAGGATCGGGCCTACGTGATGTAGAGCAAAGATCAGCTCGATTGGTTAAACGTTTTTCATGATCCGTGGCAGATACTCAGGGTGCCTAGGAAGGTGCATGACGAGAGATGGGTCTCCCGCCGGCAAGAAAGGCTGCGAAGAGCTGTACAATTCGCAGATGAATCGGAAGACGAATGGAGGGATCTCAGCGAGGGGTCGAATGATATGGACACCACGGCGCAAGAGTGGTGATCCTGTAAAGACTGCGGACGCACCGAAATCTCTAGAAGAGGCTAAGAGGATCATGCTCACCTTGAAGCTGCTTTGAGATTATAGCCGAAGGATTCGCTATGATACGGCGCGTCTGGGTAGTCCGAATGTTGGAGTCACATGTTATAGGTGCTTCCATTACTGGTCTCTGCTGCCGAGGAAAACTATCCTTATATATTGAAACATTTGCACGCTCTCGGAACATTTTATACCACATAATCATGATTTAGATCAACCATAAAGCGGCGTGGTTTAGATCCGAATTGAGCACCCCTGCTTAGATGAGGCTTCTAGTCCGCCAAGACTCTTCAGTGTTTGGCGATGCTTGTTTGATCTCCGTGATCCTAAGCTGCCAAGAAGGGAGCCTCATACCTGATAGCCTACATAATGCTACTTCTCTAAAACTTCGCGAAACGCGAATGCAGTTTTTCGTTTTCCTTTTTTCCTTTCTTTTCTCATTCCCTTCTCAGCTCTTGACGGGCCTTATTATTACATTCCTACACATCTCTTATTCCTTCAGGCCCGGATCTGCCTGCCTCATTAGCTGTGCTTCTTTTCTCCCGCCATTTTTGTTCTTAGTACTTTCCCCCTTAAGTAACTAATCAGGATGTTGACCGTCCGCTCGTTGTCATTGGTGCTGGCCCTCGGCCTGCTCTCCGCCGTTGAGGCAGCGCCGCAGAGCAGAAATAGGGGTGGAAAGGCTAGGACTGGTGGGAAGAAAGGCCAGCAGCAGCAACAAGCTACGACGGCTTTTGAGCAGGCGCAGCAGATACCGCAAGGCGTCTCAACGGCAACGGATGGGAGCACCATTTTGGATACCACTGCTATGGTGAAGTACGTTTATCGATTTCTCTTAGCCAACGTACCGAACACTCGGGGTCAGCCCTTTTAACATGTATTCCCATGACACACACACATATCCACATAAGTCTACAAAAAACTACCAAGGACTAACAAACACCCAGCGGTCTCCCCCTGCGCTTCAAAGTGTCCGCCCCCGCCGACCAATTCACCGCAGACTCGGGCGTCGACGGCGCGACCCAAGACGCCGGCGCAGCGGGCGACCTAGGTCTAAACGTGCTCCTTCACGGCGACGGCGGGCAGTCATTCTTCGACTTCCCGAACCAAGCGGTGCAGAACAACGTAGCGGGCGCCGTCATCCTCGCGCCCGACCCGAACCTCTTCTGGGGCGGCGGGTCCGGCCTCGACCGCACCGACGGCGTCGCCCACGCGCAAGCCGTGTCCGACCTGATCACCCAGGTCATGCCGCAGGTCCTCGCCTTCAACAGCAGCAGGGTCAGCTTCACCGGCGTGTCGGGCGGCTCGCTGCTGCTCAGCGGCTTCTTCATGCCCGCGCACATGGCGACGTTCGGCGACGCCGCCGCGGGGCAGGAGTCCCAGGTCCTGCTCAACTGCGGCGGTCTGGAGCCGCAGGTCGCCGTCAGCGACGCGAACGCCGCTGCCTTAGCTGCCACGCGCGTGCACTTCCAGAGCACGCAGCAGGAATTATCCCTACTACAACCGGCGATCCCGGCCGCGATCCAGGCCTACGAGCAGATCGTCGCGGGGGCGGGGCTGGACGCGGACGCCATCGGCGCGCTGCAGACGGTGGATAACTCGCCGGACGGCGGCCACTGCGAGTTCGACGAGAAGGACTTCGTGAGCGGCGTGCAGCTCATGGCTGATAGCTTCTCGGCGATTGTGCAGGGCGGCGATGGGAATCTGGCGGGTACGGATGTGAATGTGCTGAATCCGGTGGTTGGGAATGAGGATTTGCAGTTCTCCGGGGCCTCGTAGGGGAGGAAGAGGAGAGGAGGGGGATGTGTAGGATTGTAAATATGAGTTAAAAAGTATAAATACGAAAATGGGCTCAGCTACCTCGCGGAAGATGAAGCTGTATGTATTCGCCTCGTCATGAGTCCAGGCTATCAGCCAAAGTTCGCTTTTCAAGTACAAGCTCGATCACCCGGTTCTATTAAAAGAAGACTACCGCTTTTGGCCCTGACATCCAAGGACGCTTGTAGCTAACCCCCTCGAAATCCCAATCACAAATATCAATCCACTGAAAAAAGCGAATTCTAAATCCCCAATCCCCTGGGAGTTTTTCACCCATGATATGTGTGTGTGTGCCCCCTATTCTCCTAGTCCAATAAATGCACGATGTGGTATCCAGAGCACCAGACGCCTTGTATCCTCCAAGATTAAGACATGAATGCCACCTAAGTTGACCATGCTGAAAATCAATAATGATGGGGGGCTTGTGGTTCGCAGTTATTCCTCTTCGCTGACGTCGCTCTCTTGCGCTTCGCCCTCCAGCTCGGCCATCAGAGCAGCTTCGAGATCCATCTCATCGTCCAGAGGGGGGTCGTCGGCTTCAGCGGGCGGTGCTTGGGCCACGTCTTCCATCTCCTCGTCTTCTTCCGACTCGTCGGCGCCGTTTGTTTGTGGAGGAGGTTGTTGAGCAGAACTGGTCTCCTGCATCTGGCGATTGATCGGGCTGGGTAACTTGAAGTGCTCGAAGTTATCGTCGTCATCGTCCTCGCCGTCGGCGTCGTCATTCTCCCCTTCTTCGGTCTCGTTCACAAACTCGGAAAACCGGCGCATTCCAAAGATGTTGGGCGAGAAGTCGGGCTTCGTATTCTTCAGCGGTTGGCCGGCTGGGTTCTCGATCGTGAGGCCGAGGTCGTCATCTGAGCTATCCTCTTCTTCGTCCGCTGAGGTCTTACTAGGCTTATTGGCGGGTGTAGGTTTCGGCGGCGGTTTCTTCTCGGGCATTGCCAAAGCTGGCTTCTCTTCTGCTTTCGCCTTTGGCGCGGGTTTCCGTTGCTTGGCTGTGGTCTTCTTATCTTCGCCGTTCGCTTTCGTAGACTTTTTACCACTGCCTGTCGGACCCGCGGCCTTGGCGCTACTACTTGCGCTGTGGCTGTCAAGTTGCGGGTACTCTTGTCGCAGACTCTCGGCGTTGTCATTAGATGGCGTCTGCACCAGGTTCATGTTGAACATCGAGTCAACCTTGTGTAAGACGAAGACTTCGCGCGCAGGATCGAAGATCAGCACATATTGACTCTCTTCAACACCCCGGGTCCCTTTATACTGGTAGCGACCGCCATCGTCCTGGAAGGAGAGGTCGTATGCAGGGACGCTTTTCTTCGAGGATGTGGGAGCCTGTTTTATTCGTGCCTGGGCGGGCGCTGTGGATGATGACAAGGACGGCTTATGGTTATCTACGATGAGCTATCTATTAGCTACGTCTACCGGCACGGGATAGAAAGGCAACCACAGACGATGGAGCTGACGAATTACTTACACCTTACGCCGGTGAAGATTTCCTTCGGATCTTTGCCTAGTAAAGCATCACTCAAGACGACAGGGTATTTGCCGGCTTTCGTGGGATCGACTATCCCCGCCGCGAGGGACGTCATGGTCGCGGGTAATTCTTGTGATGACTGGCTTCCTCTCAATTGGCGGTCGGGTATGGAATAGTTGAATTGGCCTGGAGGTGCAACATGCGCGATGCGATTATTCCTAGGTAATATTCTGTAAAGGATGCAAGTGAGTAAGTTTGCAGCACCAACGTGTAAGATGTCGAGGTAGAGGCAAGTATCTTGTAGAATGTAGAAGCAAAGGGAAAGGTTAGGTACCTCCAACAGGGCGGGAGGGCTGAACCTGAACGCCTGCAAGTAGGGCAAGCGGCGCGGGTTAGGCGCGGGAATCTACTCCGGAACTAAAACGCCGATCTCTTTTACGTAACGTTAAGCTAATTTAGTCCCATCTAGGTACAATCTCGTACCGAGGTACATGTACCTATGGGCTTTGTCCTTCCAAATTTGGGACGGAGTACATGTATTTGTACTACAATTTCATCCCTTCTGTTCTGTTCGCACCATTGTCTACAACACATCACTTTTTTTCGGATTGAAACAGTACATAGAGTCATTATATAAGAGGAAAATAAGTGTTTAAGCTATAGAAAGTAAGTAGACTTTAGTTGTCTAAGGAAGACCTTACTCCAAAGATAAGGTGAGTCAGCGGTTAAAAAGCCTTTCMCCGCACAAGCCACAAGTCAATCAGAATCATCCATGGATGAAATTAATCTTCATTAGAATCGAGTTGAATAACATTAACTTTACAATTAGACAGGTTTGCTGTCAGCATATAGTCTGGGACTCTTTCAATCCATATCTAGCAGCATTATCATTCAGTTTAGCTAAATCCCCGGTGTCTCGCATAATATTTCCAATACATACGCTCAAGCCCATATCGACCGCTAAGACCACCATACACCACATTTTCCATAAGACTCGTCAGGCAATATCTTCAAGGAATCTCTTCGTTCCTCGTCTAATAATCGGAACCAGTTGATAGATATTGGCGAGGAGGTTCTCCGTTACTTAAGAGTGTTGTGATTATGCTCCACTCGCAAAGCATTCCCAGCGACGATGCTTAACGCCAGGGTTGACCGTAGCAGCCATCTGAGAGATCTCGACAGCCTAATAACATCAAGATTGATGATCAAGGCGTAGACACTGGGTGAAAAGCGTATTGAAGCCGCAAAAGTGATCCTCGACCAACGTTGCCCCCTTTTATTTGCAGCTAGGTAACTGGATGACCAATATCGGGATCCATGGCCCCCCTAAATGTATATAACATTGTGTACGTTTCCTTAGAGCGTTATCTTCCTTAGCCTCCTTGTTTTGTTTGACATGTTTCTCGTCCTCMCCTCCCTCTCTACCTCCTGGTCATCTTTGAAGGCATCATACTTTTATATTGATGATTTCCCTCCTGTCTTTAAGTGATCCCTTCAATTAGAGATTATAACCTCCATAAAGGCACCTTGGTGATTGTCATTGTGTTTTCGGTCGTAGACAAGAGCTCTTCGTCTAGTGTATCTTTAGGAGGCAGGTGAACTGCCATTCATCGGCTGTTGGAATAGAAAATTGACTGAAAAGATGTAGGCTAAGGAAACATGGGTTTCAGCGAGTTGTTTGATATGTTGGAGAAGTTAATACAGGTAAATAAGTCTGAGTGAAGAGCAATGTATACTTAGATAATGAGGTGAAAAGGATATTCTAGCGTTGAGTATGTTGTACTGTGTTTATGCGTGTAGAGTCTGTTTAAGGTCCAAATTTGACAAGCTTCAGCCTGACTGCTGTAGCTCCAGATTAAAGTCAGCAATATTCAGTGTCACAACAGAGTGTAATAACAGGTATCGCCATAGCTACTTGTGGATACATACATTTAGATAAGTGCCGCCGGTACAAAATATGAGGGTGTAACGAAGGTTATATAGAAAACGTAGTGATATCTAGATTTCTTGTACATGTAAGTAAGGATGTCTATGGCCTAGTGCTTTATTAGTAGGTTTTTATATAAACAAACAGATCAAGCATTTAAGCCTTGACATGTTTACTTCCTTGAATTTGCTTGATGCCTCTATTATGTGTCCTCATGGTTACTATCCTAACTCAGGTTTGTATATATGTAAATGTTGATTATCAGCGGCTACGGTGCAGCCTAGCATGGGCTATTTATTTAGCTTTCTAGTCAAAGTAATTGAGCATAAGAACTACCCCTATCCTGCACTAATACTAATGATAATGTAGCCTTTAAGCTTCAAGAGATCTACTTTCTGTCCCTAACCACCACCCTACGACAGCAAACTGGTAACCCGTACGAAGGTTACAAACATGTGTTGAGATAATATTGAGAAGCGTAATTCATACTAGTCATCATGATGCGAAGTATCCTTTACTCCACGTCCTAATGTATAGCATTCGATTGCTTGCCCTCCTTGAAAATTTCGTATAGCACTCCAAGACAAAGACGGTCGCCGCATATTGCGAATCCGTATTCTAATTAGGTAGTCGACCTAACAAAAACTACTAGCACTGCTGTATACGCGGCAGAGCTAGACATATGCTAGACATCGCTTGTGCCCTGATTCTCAGCAGCATCATGTTCCATTATATAAGAAACGTACCCGGTAATTAGAAAGAAGAGACAAATCCAAGTAGGGCTATAGTTCGCTCGTTAACAAGTGCGTTGGAAGTGGTGTTTAAGTGGAAGGGAAATTTTAGGGATAGGCGTGATGCAGCTCGAATTTCGAGGCCATCTACAAAAGTCAGTCAAGAGGGGGCGAAACGCCACAATACAACGCGTCAGACTAGGGTTCTAGTATACCTACCTCTTATCTACGTAGGTACTCAATGCCTGAGCCTGTTCACGAGTGGGTAGGAAGTATTTAATACTTCTCATGTCACCGTAAGCCGGCTGAACGTCTTCTGTCGACCCGTCAGGCTGCAGAAAAGTTTTTCTCCAGTAATAAGTTATTAAGAAATACCGCACCTGAAAGCATACATGACCAAACCAGACTCAAATCAGCACAATCAGACGCAAAATTTCAAAGAGCGACGCGAGCTGGCTCGAAGTCCAGTATGTCTTCGAAGCACGTCTCCTTTCGATAGTTTTTCTAACCCAAGGCCTTGCCGAGGCGTATGTCAAACACGTCCGACAAACAAATTCCTCTTAACGCTGGCTCTACGACCCAGTTTTCAAGGCAAGACAATGACGATGAAGCTACCTAAAGAAATATCCGGGGTTAAGATCAGAGGCCAGGCGAATATAGCATTTGTGTTTGAAGCCAAAACAGATGACATGGCGGGAAAATGGGKATCCGAATCGATCTTGTGAAAGCAAGATGTTACGCCGAGAGAGCTACACCTCCAGCAATGTTGGTCAATTCAAGAACTGGAAGAGAAAATCTTGAAGCCTCAAGGACAGGCGGGACGCAATTTCTGGCGGGCGGTCCGGTGAAGGCATGCGAGGATTTAGGAAGGCCTTTGGCAGAAGAGACGATGGAAACGATAGAGACTCCCCTAGGTCTAGGGCCATTGCATCTAAACCAAGAGAAATTAGCCTAATTAGGTATCATAGAGAAAGACACCGGGGAGTAGCTCCATGTAAAACCTAAGGAGAAAATGTGCTAGGAAACGGCGGAGGCCTCCCCAGGTCGCCATACTGGTTGGTTATCGACTACGTGACGTTCGAGCTCTCGTTAAATTCTGGTTTGAACGTTAGAGGTTTCTAATTACCTGATTGTTCATTCCTTATGACTCGACCTATCAACTGACCCAATCCACCGTTACCCTTTTGCTTCGCTGTTCCATGGCATCAACCCAGAGCGATGCTCGTAGATTTCCCATATTTACATATCTTAGCTACCTCTAGGTATACCAATCCTCCGGAGTATAGATATTCATATCTAGTTCTTGAAACTAATCAGCTTCAGTATCTAATGAACCCACATTAGAGCAAAGAAATAATCAGTCCTTAAAAAGGGGGACCGCGTTGGATGAACATCCACTCGTCGAGGGCGGGCTAGGGGAAACCCCTTAGGAATAACGGCCAGCATTGCATGAGTGACCGAGTCCAACGGCAATCGTGCCTGAGGTACTTAGCCTTACGAGTCACCAACGCGTTCCTGTTCTTATGCTCGCCGCGCTGGCCATTGTCCGTTCGCTCTCTATAAGTGGAATATTATCAACAATTAGCCTCTGCTCCCCGACTAGCCTCGAGCCATTCCGAATTAGCTCAAGATGGAGAATTCGTGGTAACTTAATGCTGCTAAATGATTATTTGCTGTATTGGGAAGAGGATGATAGATTCGAAGACGCTGACCTGCCGTAGCTGCTCTATTACCGGCAGTTGGATGACGAGGACGAGGATCCGATGTCTGACCTACCTAGAACTGTAAAGGCGATGATCGATGAAGCCGTGGACGCTTAGGAACACGGGCTTATAGGATCTGTTAACCCCCGGGGTGTTAACGAGGCTCGATACATTTGGTTGTCGACCACTTTGCAGACTGTGCCTAGTGGGCCTGGGGTAGTGCTAAAGGGGTCGTTCCTCGACCGTCTCTAAGCCTGGAACGAAAATAGCTGGTGGCACATATGGTAACTAGGATCCCGGGTATTGGACTCTAGCCCGAAGTAATCGTAATCGAATCATGTCCCAAGGGCACGCATCTTGCATCCTTCAAGCGAGAACGGATAATTATCCTTCTGTATGAATACGATACGAGCCACACACCCTTGCTCAACTAGGCTAAACGGACTGAATTAACAGAGTCTGTATTCCACTGTCTTCCTTCGCCTCTTCCCGGCTTCCTATCTACAATGCTAGAGTACACAAGGGAAAGAGAGTAATAGTAGTAGTGGTAGTAGTTTTCGTCACGATGGCTCGCATGCTGTCTATGCCGTCTATAGTACGGAAAGGTCGCCGAATTTCTCCTGAACACGGGGGTTAGTATTAAATATCTAGCATCCGAAAGTGACTTATGGGGAGTGAGCCCGTACCTTGTATCCCGGAACGGACCAGCGGCCCTTGGACACCAGCTTCGCCGTCTTCTCGTCGATGGAGGGTTCCGCGGCGGCGACTTCGTCCTGGATGACACATGTGAATTAGCATTGAGTTCTTCTTCCATTCCCCTCGCCAAAACCGTCCCCGCCGGCACCAACAGAGGAACCATATGGACACCATAACATACCACAGTGAGCTCGTCGAAGGGTCTAGCCGTCTCGATATTCTTCAGGGTCTTCTCGAGGTCCTGGAGCTCGAGGTCGACCTTCTGCTTAGTGTTCTGTGCGTTCTTGACGGCCTCGACCTCGAAGGCCTCGATGGCCTTGAGCTGGCGCTGGACGTCGTACTTGGCGGGCTGGAAGGCGGCGAACCGCTTCTCGATCTCGTCGACGACCGCCTGGTTCTTGAGCACCGACCGGTAGTGCGCGAAGTCCACCGTCGTCGGCAGTTCGGATAAGGCTTGCACCTTGCGGCGCGCGTTCTCGTTGCGCTGCTTGAACGCCTGCAGCGACGCCACCGTCTGGCCGCGCAGGCCCAGCGAGGAGGTCACCTTGGTCCAGTCGAGCTTGAGGGCTGCGCTTCGCTGTTGGAAAAAAACGGAAAAATGGAAATTAGCTCATCGGGTACTTTTCAGCGGGATTTCGAGGGGCTATTGACGGCTCAATTGGCAAGACAATTGCTTCGGAAGCTAATTGAATCATAGAGAGAGCTTAGACGGCAAGGAGTACTTACCGTGGCCATTTTTGCGATGTGTTGAGGAAAGGGTAGGGAGTGGAGATATGAAGCAATTCACGATTTGATGTTGCTGGATCTTGAGCCGAAGAAGTCCGGTGCTTTGCCGCAGCACCACAATTGGCTTAGGTCCCGTGACTAGTGGATCACGTGATATGGCACAGATATCCCACAGCAAGCTCCCTTCGATCATCGCAGTTGCCATTGATCATTCCAAGTAAAATTACTTCGTCGTCTTGCTCTTTCATTTTTATATCTATGCAATTACCTATAAGAATATACGATGGTTCACTTATACGATACTATTCATTCAATATGGCGAGCTGCTACGAAGGGAAAATCTACATGGTAGTCACCAGAAGAACACTCAATCATTACGCAAGTCAAAGCGGTATATTCACAACGGCTCAAGAATCCATTGTAAGGTATCGTAGCATGTAATACACAGCCATCCGACTTCCCTTTTGTCCCCATGTGTACTTTTTTCCGTTGTCGCAATGCATCTAGCCCCGAAGAATCCCGCTCACCCCAGACCTCATCATCATCATCCCTGAATTGGATATTCATTCATGTGCGTGTGTGTCTGGGTCGGTCGTTCTAAACGCTCAGCGCCATAATCGAATTGACTATGTCGTTATCGTTCTCTTTCAGAGCTTTGATGGCCTTGTTGCGCTTCACGTTGGCCTGGGTCATGACCAGCTCGATATCCTTATCCTCGAGCCCTTCAGCGTCAACCTCCTCGTCATCGTCGTCGTCGTCCTTCTTGTCTTCCGCACCCTCGACGGCCTTGCTGGGCTCGCCGTGGCTGTGGTCGTGACCAGCGTGGTCGTGGTCACCACCCTGGGCCGCAAGGGACTGAGCGGCAGCTTGCTGGGCAGCCGAGTTCAAGTCCTCAATCTTGGCCTCACCAAAGACGCTAACATGCTGATTAGCTGTGTTTCATATTCAATGCAAGGATTAGTGAATCTCACATGTAGGTGTTGCTGTTGGGCGACTTGTAGACTTCCGGGTTGTTGATAACGAACAGAATCTATAGGTGACATGTCAGTTACAGCAATCCAGCAACTAAATCATGCGTAGAACTTTGTACAATCCATTCCTCCTCGAGAAAAAACCTCGAAATACTCGGAGGATGCGCTAGACATGGCATTGTGGCTCTTGCGCACAACCCCACCTATTGCGATCCCCCCACCAGTATACCTATATCTATTGCTCTCTTTCCATATCACTTACGTTCTTGGGTCTTCGGAGAGTCACACGGGTGATGCCAGTGACGCGGGTGAGGTGAAGCTTCTCGATGGCCTTGCGCGCCTTCTTCTCGTTACGGGAGTGCACAACGGCGGTAGAACCCGCAGCACCGCCGTCGCCGACCTCGATCTCCGAGTCGGAGCTCTCGTCGTCGTCGTGCTCCTCGACGGAGACCTTCTTGGGCTCCTCATCGGGAAGTTCCTCGACCCTCGGGTTGGCCATATTGAACGCAAGACTGGTGGTGGGGTTGTGGGTTAGCGATTTATTCGTGGGGTGTGTGTGCGCTATGGTGGCGGCCTGATTTGTAGCGAGAGAGCACTGAAATAGGCAAGACAGCTATCCCGACCAGCACAGGGAATGGATATGGGAAGTCAGGATGAAATCATATAGGAAAAAAACGAAAAATTCAGCAAACTCACCAAAGCTACAAAGCTAGGAACGTCGCCGGAATTAGGTAGCGGGGTGATTGGTTGTACCTGGGGGGTAAGCGGTTCGGTTGTGAAGAAAGATTCCGTACAGCTGTGAACTTTTGATGTCAATTGTTTGGCCTAGGGTTTGCCAGTTTTTGCAGTGTCCCGCCAATAACCCGCGCTAGTCCCAATACGGACTTATACTATCCCCGCGTACCTCCCTCCCTCCACGCCGCACCTTCAATTTGAGGATTATGTAATTATGCTAGGTACTTGGGAGCAAGGCAAGGCTCTAAGCGAGAGTGAATAAAGTGGACGTATGTATTTATAAGTGATAGCGTCATTAATGGGAGAGATGAGTCTACATTCACATACGCAAGATGGCAAAGACATTGAAGATTGTCCTTGGGAAATATTATCACTTGTGTCTCGTCATAATCTAGACTTGTGTGGTGCGTACACGTGAGATCTGCGCGGCGATACATGTACCAGCAATTTCACCCCACGACGAGAGAGAGGAAAAAACTACGTAGGTAGGTTGGCACAATTATTTCAGTTGTTGCGAATTTCCCGTATCATTGACGCCGGTCACCTCATCGAGATGTTTATGAGTGACATACAGGTCTTGCCAGACGAAGCAGAAGAAACCAGCAACCCCATGCCAATATGTGTTGTTTCATGCAGACCAGATCCGTAGACTACCCTCCTCCTGCTCTACCTGAAAGAGACCCGTTTTATCAGAATCAAGCATCCTCACTCTTCCCCATTTACGCGGAGGCCTTGACCTTGGCCAAGGCCTTTCGCTCCTCGAATCGTCGTTGCTTCTTGAGTCGCATGACCTTGAATCGGTCGAAGTCGGTGAGCGCCTTTCTTCGCTCGGTCTGGTCCTTTCGCTTGGCCCACTTGCTGTCCTTCCACTTGGCGTCGATCTCGGCCTTCTCCCACGCCGACTTGAGCGTTCCCGTTCGGACGGCGCGCGGCAGCTTCTCGATCTTCAGGTCTGACAGAAGAACGTCGGAGAAAGAGACAGCTTGTCGGGGGACGACCAGCTTGGGGTCTGCGGAGGGTCCATCAACCAGAGCCTAGATAGAAATTCCCAAGTCAATATAACATAATCTCGCAATTTTCCCATTTCCTGCCGATTTCGGGGCCTCACGTACGCGCTTGTGGTCAATGATCTCGACGATAGCGGCGAGTCTGCCGGCGAAGGGGCTGGTGCCTTGGACGAGGACGATGCGGCCGACCTCGACCTTGCGCCATTCGGGGGATTCGATCGATGCGTCGCCCATTGTGTCGGTATGCTGTTCGGCTTGGCGTTAGAGTGAGGTTGGCAAAGGAGAAAAAATTAATTGAAGAAGAGAAAGAAATTGTGTCTCGGGTATGTATTGATTTTGGTTGGCGGAGAGAGGAAGACTTACTGATTTGGTGATGTCGTGGTGTTGCTCAAATCCTCCTACCTTGAATTGTCCTGGGCTGAACTTTTCTCAGTCGCGCACATCCAGTGGGAAGTTGAATCTTGTGTGGGCGGTTAGGGTTAAATCGGAATTTCTAGCAGCCCGCACCCGAGCCCCACTAATGCGGTGAAGGAAAAGCGGGTCGATCTGCAGAACTTCTCTTTAAGTATTTTTTTTTCTTCCAGCCTCACTTCACGTCCAATCCAACATTCGTAACACATTCTTTTGCTGTAGGACCAAGTCTTGAAGCCAGTGCAATCATTAAATGATACTTGTCATTCTATAACATATAGGTAAGGCTTTCTACATTTATCCCCCCGCATTATCCCGCTCCCTTTACTTGTTATGATGAGGTAATTTGCGATTGATTCTACTTCGATGGCGCTCTCGCCGGAGCTGCTATATCGGGTGGAAAAGTGATAGTCAATTCTTACATATTCTGAACGCTTCACCCCTATTTCTCTTTGAGAAGGAGTTTGTTACATGGAATCATTGACTAACTCTATTACAGTCTTCTAGGTTATTCCATTAGCATTGTGCAACGAGGCTGAGGCTGTGACGCAGACTCCTAAGCTGGTTACTAAAGCTAGTGTCACTGGCTGTTACATGTAATGAGATTAATAGACAACATACCTATTACCGGCTCCCGAGATATTAGCATCCAAATCAAGCTGTGATACTCTGCTCTTAAAGTGACTTAGATTGCTATTATGTGTTTCGAGGCCTGAGTTCTACTGCCGACTCTTAGTGTGTGACAACAATAGAGCTTATGATCCATATCATTCAACACCTCAACGTCGAAGGTATTCATTCTCAATGAGGCAACAAGGTCGAATATTGGCAAATATATTGCATTATTCCGTTTATAACACAAGACAGTCGGCGTAGACATTATCGTCACTGCATAGTACCTCATCCTTGCAAGCTCCCCTTCCCTCCACAATCTCCTTCCCGCATAGATACCTTAGGTAGTAGGTGGCTAAGCTATTACTCCATCTTCGACCAACATACGTATATCCATGCTAACTATCACTGGGTATATCTTGAAAACAAAGAGAAGAAAAAAGAATGCCAAGTGCAATGCTATGATAAAATCTCATGCAAACCCCCCATGTTGACGCCGTGCGAAAGAGAGAGATTGCAAGCCTGTAAAACTCCTCCTGTATTTGGGTATATGCACCCAATTCCCCCCCTCGGTGAACACCTACAAAGGGAAGCAGAACAAGCGGAGATGTTGATATCGTATGTGTTTGAGATGAGAAATAAAATAGTGACAAGGTCAAAAATGCCATTGTATGGCCGTCAAAAGAGCGCACATAGATGTACACAATTCGGCAGGGGGGTTGGTGTCGACACAATTATTCGTCCACGGCTGGGAGGCCATCTTCCAGCGACTCTTCTTCGTGTGGCCATTCGACCGGTTTCATCGGAACATATTTCAATCCTCTCTCATTCTCCAGCTCTCTGCGTAGAACTTCCATTTCGAGTTCCCATCTCTTCTCCAGTTCCGATCTGCGCTGAGCGAATGTCGTTGTTAGAGCATCTTCTTCGTCTGCAAAATCGGACTCGAGGCTCTCCAGCTCCTTCCTGTTCTTCTCAGTCAGTCTACTCATCTCGGACTCCTGTCTCTCGAGCAGTTCTTCAAGCGCCTTGGCTTGTCGATCCCGCATCACGTTGATCTTAGCTTGATGAAGTTGCTTCATGTTCTTTTCAACGTTGTACTGTTGTCCAAGCTCCCGCAGGTCTCGTTCCGTTACAACTCGGGAGGGCATCGCCGCGTCTGGATTCTGGCCTAGGCCATCGCAATATGCCTCCATATGCTTGAGGCGAATTCGCACGTTCCTTTCGCTCTGCTCCAGTGTTGCACGTAATTCCATCTCTGCGGCAACTTGCCGATCCTCGAGGTTCGCCGACGTCTTCGCATGTCGTTCCTTCATCCTATCGATAGATGCTGACTGCTTCTCCACAAGAGCGAGTTTCTGGTGAGCATGTCTGGTCCACATGAGCCATTTCGATTTTCTTTCAAATGTTTGAAATCGTTCCATCTCCTTCATCTGCTCCCCACGTAATGTTTTAAACTCTTCGCAGTCTTTAGTACGTCCTTCTGCCTCCAGTATCTCGGCCACTTCCTTCGCGGCCGCTTCTTCTTTAGCGGCCTCCTCGGCTGCGAGTGCTGCCATCCGATCCTCTTCAGCCTGGCGCCGAGCTTCCATCTCAGCCTCGCCATTGCACAGGTTCGGACAACCAACCACAGGATCCCAAACTGCGCCACAGATGTAACAAAACTGCGCCCGGCACCGGCATGTCATATGCGTGCATCCTTGTGTGAGCTCAACGAGGCTCCTACACTTGTAGCACCTTCTCCAGCCCGACTTCTCACCCATCTTCAAGACAGCCTTTAGTTCCCAATCATCCGGGCAATCTTGGTCTATAGGGTGGGCATCCCTCTTGCACATGACGCAAACTCGTGTTTTGCACTTGCGACATATGGCCTGGAATGGATATTTGGGATCGATTCTGGGCCGTGGTGGTACGAACTCTCCGCACGCTGGATTACAACAGAATACCCTTGATTCCCATGGAGTACTAAACTGCACGACAGCCTTGAGAAATTTATTCTGCTCTTCGCGTGCTAATATAGACTTGATGATTGGGCTTGGTATCGGTTGGGTGCAACAGCGCGGGGGCATTTTAGATTCGTCGGTCGTTGCCTGGTTGATCATGATCTTCAAGCATCTCGGACAGTAACTGTGGCCACATGGTAACTTCTGCAGAATCTGCCCTGGTTCGAGATCTTCTCTACATGCGCTACATGACCTATAAAGAAGACAACAAATTGTTAGCATAGTTTTGCGACTATCTGAAACGTGAGACAAACATGATCATGTCCCCCGGATATGATGGATTTTTCCGCTTGCGTCGTAACTTGGAGAACCCCCTCCTAAGGCTGAGATAGCTTCTGCTCGTGCTAACACTAAATATGCTCGGCGCAGATTCGGTCTCTGTCGGTGACGGGGACAGGAATTTGGGTTGGTTGAGATTCGGTTCCACTTGCTTGAGATAAACGTCGTATGCGGCAAAGGTGAGGGCTCTCGATCGTTTTCTTGTGATAATTCGTCCAGTAGGCTCGTGATGTCCATTATTTGAAGAGTTGGACGTTAAATTTGTGCTCGCCGTACCCTCCGACCCTGTGGATGTGGTGCGAGCATGGTTCGTATCTATCGTGACGCTCGATTCGGCGCCAGACGGATTTCGTTTGTCTATCGAAGCAGCACTCGATGGACAAGACATGGCGATGCCCAATTTCGTAGCCTTCATGATCAGCTCGTTGAGGTAGGCCTCGGTTTTCTCGGGGGAGAGCTGCAAAACCTGAGTCAAGTAGTCGGCTTCTTTAAGTTCGGGAGGAGTACCGTCTGGACCACAGACTAGGTCCATGGACGGCTGCTTCTGAACAGACGCAGCCATGGTGGGCAACGAATGCACGAGAAGATATTTTCGAACGGAAGCCCAACCTACAGGGTCAATCAATTAACCGAATTCATCGTTTGACTGCCGGCGGGTTGATGCAGCAGGTAGAAGATGGATACCAGTAGGTGACGGTGGGGGAGCATCGGACTGCCGTGGGCTTGCTTCGGTATCCTGGCACGACCCCGGCAGCGCTGACTATCAACCCTTGGAATGCGGCCAGGCGGCGTTGCCTGAGTGGGCAGATTGTGGAGAATACCACAACAAGCTGGCTGGGATAATTGACCAGGTATGGCGATACGTGATCGTGGTCACGAATTGATAATTAAGATCCTCGAGTATAGTAGGCAAGTAATGTAATGTGCGTGCCCGTCGACCGAATATCCACGACAAACGCCGAAGCCAGGGCAAAAGGAATTATTTAGGCGGTGCCCGCAATATCCACAACAAACAGACCGCAGCGGCACAACCCGAATGCGTTTGGATGATGTAGTAGTGCGTGAGGATGCAGGTAGGCAAGGTAGGCGAGGTAGGCAAGGCAACCAGACATGCGGTCAAGTCGGAAGGAAATGATCAGACGTCGAAGGAACAGGCGAGCACGGACAAGGCTCGCATTGATTTGATTCACGTAGCCAACAGTCAGCTCTGCCAGCTAGCGAGAGGTGATGTGATGCTGCGATTGGGCTATAAATGGGGTCGCGGGGTGGTAGAGCAGATAGAGATTGGCCGAGAAATACACCAACGAGAGCGGGCAGGGTTAGCTAGGGGGCAAGTGAGGTAGCGAGTGATGGTCGGATGATCGGGTCCACGACCGTTGTTGTTACTGATCGCATTGATCTCTTTGCATATTCAGATGGATCTTTTCTGGTTGACGTCTGGAGGATTCCTCGGTTGTCGAAGATGACCTCGGAGATACACCAGAGACAGCAAAGTTGAATCCGATATCGTTGATAGTAATGCCAGGGTGAGGAACTTTGCAATGCCCAAGGCGTCAAGGGTGTATACCACGCGTGTACCTATGGTTTGCGTTGACGGCGGAAAGACGAAAATATGACAGGTCTTGCAGGGGKTTTTAATAATAAGGCTAATAAGACGCGGAGCGTTTGTGATGAGATAGATTTGCGTATTCTGTAATAAAAGCTCACGATGATTCCAGAGGATTGTAGCCAGAGATCGTCGAGGGTGAATCAACAACAGCTGTATAAAGTCAGACAACTTAGTCCCTAGACCGCGACCCTACATGCGGGTGAGGTGCGTCCGCACGGGGTTCAGAGGGTGAGAAGGCGAGAGGGCGGGAGGGGGACTAGGCGCTGAGATCCAGTACCTAGTGGCTCAGGTGTGAATGTGAAATGTGACGGGCTGCCGAACCGCAAAGACCCATAGACCCATCATGGCATCACTGGCTCTGTTGTATTGGAACTGGAGAAGCAACTCGCGCGATCAGATCGATTGGTACCCAAATTCCGTCGGGACCGCTGATCCTTGCTCTGCATTGGTCGAGACTGGAAAGTCTAAAATAAAAACTAAGGGCGTACTTTGACTTCAGTGGCTCTTCCAGCGGCCCCACCGACCGACAGCGCTTCCAATCATGCTATAGTTAGCGGTCAGTTGTCGAGTCTTTCCTTCTTCTCTTCATGTGCATCCACCATCTCTGCCATCTACCCAGGGAAGGAACAAACTTTTCAAAGTCTATGTGGCCCCAGGTGATACAAATCACATCTGCAAATGTCTAAGATACAACGAAAATGTTTTGATTGCCGACGTTGCCGACTAAGCTTAAATTCCAATAAGGTAATAACGGCTTTGTTCACTTGGTTTCCGGGTACATTTTGCATCATCTAGCCCGGGATGTGGGGGTTGCCGATAGACGCTAGGCAGAACGGGGAGTAGCAGGTGGGAGGGAACTTGAACAGCCGCCGCTAGCCTCACATTAGCCTGTGCTGCCCGTGGTATTGTTCTAACATTGAATTCTAACCTTGGAGAGTCGAATGCTTTGACATTCGATGTTGTTTGTGCGCTTCTCTTGCTTTTATTTGGGAACATAGCAGAACTACATACAATACCTTCTTCCCTATTGATGTTGGACTGCATGTTTGATTTGGGCGGCGACCTAATAAGCTTATATTTATTGGAATGTGTAATATCAACATCAATGCAGAGCCAACGAACTATTAAGTTTCCAATTTAGTTTGTTACACACAATTCTAGGTCAATTAGGTGGCACGCATAAGCAGGGTATTTTATACGACCTCCTCCACTATCAATAGTTCTTATCTTTACTTTAAGACCAGACATCCAGGCAAATTCTCTATATTACTTTTCCATCATGATGAAGAAATGTGGATGAGAATCCCATCCGTAATTCGAACCCGTGCGGTCGGTTTCACCGTATGCTTTGGATCGATCAGCTTTTCTCCTTCATCGAGAGGCGTTATATTGTCTGTGGGAAGCAACCAGTCAGGTTACTTACTGTTATGCCTTTGCTTCTTATGGATCATACCGAACGCTTGGGATTTAGCTACAGTACCTAGTTTGCCTGCAGGCCACTAGACTACCAACGCACCAGATCAGTGTCCTTCGCCCCTAACCTAAGCAATAAGCAAATCTCTGTTGGTGATGCTCACTCACCGGTCAGACCCAGGCCCTTGGTCTATTGACTATTTGGAAATCTCACAATTTGCTTGATTTGTCCACGCTCCATCAAAATAAACTCAGGCTTCGCTTAATCTGCCACGTTCATGCACTTCTCGGTGTAAGCGGCTCACTCTACGGTATGTGCTGCAGCATGGGCTTCGGGAGGAATGTTATCAGGGGTTGGTTGATTACGCACATACTCTGTTAGGATCCTGAGAAAGGAACAAGGGGAGATTCCTACGAAATTAAGAAGCGAAATGAAATAGGCAGCCTTGGATCATCCCGTCCCTGCCGATCAGCTAGATCTTGCCCAACGTCCCCTGAAGAGTTAGGCACACGATTCCTACGAGTAATTCCATTTTGGGCTCCTCACATCTGACTGCATATCTACCTACATGGGTAGAGGGTCATGCTGTCATCTTAAGCTTCAACGATACTGCACCTCAGTTTACATAGTGTGGATAAGGATAATGACTCGACCATTGCTTGTAAAGTCCAAGTCGGTTATCCAAATACAACCACCGCTTCAACCTCGCGTCCTCCAGCTTAGTACATCCGCCCATGAATACATAGGTGTGTATGACGATATATAACAAGGGCGGATAGCTACGCGAGTAAAAGGAGCGGAGAGTGGAAATGCTATGTTCATTCATGATCAGAAGTTAAGCTGAGGTTTTGATATTGACTCGTTCAACAATAAAGTATCTAAACTGGGGCTCAGTAAACTTAAATGCCGCCTCCCTTTGTATTTTCCGGGGTCAGACTAACTTCTACATCAACGCTATAATAGCTCTTCTCCATACGTAGTCCGGGTTGAAAAGAAAGGTCGCCGGAGTCCGCCCCGGCCGAACTTAGTATGTTTTACTACTACCGGAGCGATCTAAAGTAAAACAGCCTACTACCGGACGGAGCATCTCCCGAACACTTGTCTCAATTCACCAGCACCCGGCGAGAGAAGAATGCTTTGTCAATATAAGTTGTTGAGAGACATGAACTGACGCGGATTCTTATCACGCCGGTTCGGCCAGACAGTGAAATTCTACTCTCGGGATTCCGCTGTAGCTCCGAGGATCAATTAAGACCATGCCCGATAATCCGACCTGCAACGTAGATACTATGAGAGGATCGATGATAAAGAAAGTAGATTAATAAAATGATATGAACTTGATGTCATCTTGAAGTTGTTTAGTCTTGACTTTCAGTTCAATATTCGCAGTAGACAGTCCAGGTGTCCTGAATATAAGATTAATATGTTACTGAGATCTATCTACCAACACATCGTCTTATATATAGAGAGAAGTGGATCCTTATTGAGAGGGGCATAGGGATATTCTCTGTAACTTAACATATATTGCTATCAAACAAACGGGTACGAATAGAACATGGTATAACCTTGGAAAAGCCATAGGCACATAAACTAACTCAACAGTTTATATGTAGCAAGTTGACTTGACTGTGAGGCAGTCATCCAATGTGCGTCATTGGAAAAAGACTCACATATTTTCTGGTATGCAACTATTATGACTCTAGATTGGTATCGTACGTAACTGCATAGATACGCTGTGCATTTTGTTAATCCGATGACGCAAAAGCTAGCAAAATAGAAAGTTGCTTTAAGAGAATCATTAGGCACATGTACATGTATCTAAGCAAACTGGAATAAACAGGAGAGTAACTACATATGTACTCTCACCTTGACGCGTCGGCGAATCGCTCTTTACTAAAAACCTGAGGTACTTGGTATTTATCCCGACTCAACGTTTCCGTATCAGTCCCTACGATTTCACAGCCTCGTTCACACTTCCCTTCACCACTTAATAGTCGAGATAGTCCGACCACAAAACCATGCATCCTTACCTTCTTCTGTTCCACTTTCCTCGCGTCCCTCTCCGAGGCCTCCCCTAGAGGAGGAAGGCTCTTCGACCGGGACGGGGACAGATCCGTCTCTTCGTCCCGCGGAGGCGTCGCGATCAACATCGACGAAGTCAAGAATGTGGGCGGAACGACAATTGCACTGCTAGCCGTCAGCAACGCCTCCGCGTAATGGGACGTACCATGGACTACCTAAGGCAGGTTGTCAGCATCTAGGGAACTGGGTGCACCGACGGGAACATGCCTCCGGCTCCCTTAGTTGGGACGGTGACCGAATGCGCGTGGTAATCAGCGTGCAGACTCCTAATGCCGGATACATGTATGTGAAACCCTTCTCTACCAGCCCTCTAATCGCCGTGTTATTATTAACATTCTAATCCCTTCAAAAGGGTACATCAAGAACATGAACACCGGCGTAGAGTACAGCATGGACGTGACGCCAGACAAGCCTAGTGACACAACGACAACACTCAATATCTGTCTTGGTAGCGGCACCGCAATCTTTGGCCAGGAATGGACTTTCCGATACAAGGATGATAGACAGACAACACCGGCCTTCCAGAACGTGACGTTCACCAACGTCAGGGCTCAAGGCCGAGGCGGCAAGTCTTACGGTTTTGAGTACGGGGTCTGTGGAATATCGGAATCTGGCCAGCAACGGCAGAGAAGTCGAGATACCCGAGTAGATCGACGGGGAAAGTTTTGTTATCTACTCCCCTGTAGGGAAAGGGAAAACCTGGGGTCCTCTTGCGAAAATCTGATGAGCGGAAGGCTAGTTGGTGATAGCATGCTGTTCTCATGTTTTCTTCTCTTCTCTAATAACTCCTTTTCACTTCCGGTTCTCACGAAGGTGTATACGAGCATGAGGTGCGGCAAGATTTCGTACAACGACCACACGGCTATCGTGAGGCCTGTGATATTAGTCTATGGATAGTTTAATTATTACTCAACAGCTTCTCCACTGCCCATTTAACCGAGAAGTTCCTGATATCCGAATAATGTTGTCCAACACCAACGAACAACACGGGTACGTTTGTGGCATGAACAATGCTAACCAGTGTTCCAACCATATCGCCGACTGTATCACACTTGGAAATGATGAATCCGTCTAGGGTTCGGCCCGGGCCGAAGGACGAGTTGAAATTTCTAGCTTGGGCAACTGAGTCTGTTCCCACGAGAGCCTATTATCAAGAAGTTAGTCAATGCTAAAAATAAAGGTCCTGTAGATCTTACCTCGCCAACCATTAGAATCTTGTCCGGTTGGGCGAACTTGGCGAACTTCTCAAGGGACGACATCAGTCGTTGGTCATTGTGGCGGCGTCCAGCCGTATCAATGAGTACAACATCGAAGCCCTCATGAGCGGCCTCTCTCACGGCGTCCTTAGCTACGGTTGCCGCATCGCCTCCATACCCCTTTTCGAAGATCTCCACCTTGCCGCCTTCACGCTCTGTCAACTCTTTCAAGTTCCGTACATGAACCTTGAGCTGCTCGACAGCGCCTGACCGGAAAGTGTCTCCCGCAGCGATCAACACCTTGTACTTGTTCTGTAGTAAAAAGTAACAGATCTTGGACAAGTTCGTTGACTTGCCAACACCGTTAACTCCGACGATAGATATGACGTAGGGTCTTGGCTTGCGCATCGACGTTGCGGAGGGKTTAATGACGGCATCGATCTCGCGTAGGAGATCTAATGATGAAGTGGGTGTTAGCATCTTGGTAAGAGATGCTTCCATGGCCTTGGCGATACGCGAGTCAATGCTCTCGAAGCTACCCGTCTTCACACCGAGAAGCTCCTTCTCGACGCCCTCGCAAAGTCGCACAGCCGCTTCACGGGCAACGTTCTTCCGTAATAGATGGTCTTCCATGCCCTTCATAGCCTTATCAAGGTCTTCTTTCGTTAACGTCTTGCCGCCCACCACATTTCGGAAGAGACTGCTAATTGTGTTCAAACCGGATCCAACGAGGCCGCCTTTCGACTCCGTCTTCGATGTGTTCTTTGCCTCGGCCGATTTCAAAATAGAGTGTACTTCATCGTCTAGATCCTTCAAGACAAACTGTCCTTTCGAGGTTGTCGTTCCCCATGAAGATGAGTCGACTCCTTCCACCCCAGTGGACCGAGCACTTGTTTCCACTTCGCTATCGCTTGTCAAAGTGTTCTGAGCCCCTGAGTAGTCTAATTGTAGACTATCATCTTCCTCATCGGCAAAGCCATCAGCATCCCACTTACGGCCTTTCTTGGGTGCTTTCTTCTTCCTTGCAGGCGCCTCGTCACCGGAGGACACGGGGGCAGAGTTATTTCGCATTTTCCTAGCTCTTCTTGACATCTTGGCTATCGGGCCCCCTTTCCCCACAACTAGGTGGTTCCCTGCAGGAGTCGAAGGGCGAGAGGTATTCGGAGTTACAATCCCTGTGGATTCGGGACCGGATAGGGGTTCCTGTGAGCCATTTTGCGTTCTGCCCCTGTGTTTAAGGCCTGGCGGAAGCGGCGGTTCATCTCCGAGATTCCCAGATATAGCGTCCCCCTCTAGGAGAGAAGTCGCTTCGGCAGGCCGAGACGCATTGGTTGACGCACTCGCCTCGAGTTCTCGGTATTGCTGGTCGAAGTACTCGTCAAATTTACGGCATTCCACGATGGTGGTATGGGGCTTTCTTAGTTGATCGCCGTATAAATCGATAAAAATGGTCTTGAGGTTATCGACAAGCTTGTCGATCCATGACAAGTGTAGCAGAGACCGATAGACAGCCTAGAATTACCAAGTTAGACATCACAAGCTTGACTTTCAGAGGGGATGATTCCTTACGACGAAGATGACACCCAATTCCTTTGAGAAGGTCCACTTCAAGGTGTGCTGGTCAGCCTTGTATGTTGGGTTGTTCGCAGTGGACTGGGTGTCCTTTGCGCCGGTGGCGGCGCCCTTTTCCTCAATGAATACATCGGCGATGAAGTTGTTGATAACTGATGGGTTAATGGGCGCATATGTTCGTGACCAAAGGACCACGCCGGACGTGGTCAGGATCTCGAATGTGTCCAACATCTTGGCTGGATTTCGGCGACGTGAAAGGCCAGAGTGGAAGATTTCCCGAAGGTTGCCGGTTTACCTCCTTAGGTTCTGGAACTGGCAGATGCACGATGAGGTTGACAAGGGTTCTATGTTTCACAAATGCTGTGGCGCGCGACTAATGGTACGTAGCGGTAATTAATAGGTACATACCTTAGTAATCAAGCCTACTTGGCGAAGCACGGACCTTGGCTCTTAGCCGCGCGTAACTTTCCAAGGTTGTTCTACCTAGGTATGTAGCAGGTCGAGTTAAGACCAGGTAACAAAAACTATAGCTCTCTGGTACTGTACGACTTGATAAAGGCCAGCAACTTCCTTCTTGGCTGGCTAAACTGTCCGATATCACACTTCAGAAATCCTTTACACAGGTGATAGGCACGTATACTAGGTAGGTATTGACCTGAGTGGATAGAATGATCGACAATTAGGTCTCTGCACTACATATAGGCAGCTGTCTCCCTATGCATCTCAACCCTAGCATCGCTCTTCTCGAGACTGATCGAGTAAGTCACAACGACAGCTACGACCGCATTACAAAGTGACTATAGGCATAGCCATAATCCATGTGAGGAACCCTTTTACAAGTAGTATGTACTCTGGTGTTAGGGGTGTAAAAATAAAATAATTAAGATGCTGTCAACATACATATACAGTAGTATCGATAAATCGACATAAGAACAGGGGCAATAAAAAAGATACATACCTCTACACCTTATTAACGCTGTCACCAGGTGGTCCGTGTTGACATTGTATGCTACTTAAGTATCTTCAATGTTGATGATGTCCATGCCAGGCCTGTGGAAGCATTAAAATGTTGATAGTGTCTTAATTTCAAGGCCTATAATCGGAGTGGAAGGTACATGGGTAGGTACAGCTACATTTAGTTGTGCCGGGTTACATGTAACGTCATGCACAGGGGGCTGTAGTCGCTACCCACATATAGCGTGCCTGTAGAATTAGGTAATCTCGGGACAGGGGGTAGGGTGGGATCCGCCATGACAGCTGCAACCATTTGCCGTTCGGCGCTGAATGAAAACACATTTCCAGAAACAAGCCGCCAACGATCTTTGAAGCTTTGAAGCTCTCCCTTCCGACACCCGCAAGCTGCGCAACCCACTATACACCATACAAGTAATACAACCCTGTCTCTTGTATCGTCTGTAGCGAAGCAAACGCAACCATCGTAACGACGCCTCCAGCCCAAGATGCACCAACCTCCAAACTACGGCCATTCTCCGCCCCTTCACCATCCCGTACCGCAACATGTCTCTACCGTTCCACAGTTACGATCGCCTCCGCCGCCCACGTCGTCGCAACCGCAGGCAGCAGGGTATGGTAACCCGTATCAGCAGGGAACGCCTGCGGCTGGTACAAATGTGTTTGGCGCATATGGAAACTTCATGAATGATCCTATGGCGGCGCAATTTGTAGGACAAGTTGGACAGAATGCCTTTAAGCATGTCGAGCAAAATGTAGGTCGAGTCGCGATGAATTAGACTAAAGATCTAGGGACGAAGCTTACCCACAACAACAGATGAACCGATGGGTCAACTTCTCCGCCCTCAAGCATTACTTCAACGTATCCAACAAATACGTCGTCAACAAGCTCTTCTTGGTGCTCTTCCCCTGGCGCCACAAGCCTTGGTCGCGAAGACAGACTGTTGGACCTAATGGGCAGGAGGGATGGTACCTACCACCGCGCGATGATATAAATAGTCCCGACATGTACATTCCAGTTATGGCCCTCGTCACATACATCCTATTGTCAACTCTGATAGCAGGTCTACGGGGACAGTTTCAACCCGAGTTGTTAGGATATACGGCCTCTACGGCGGGAGTTGTTGTCATACTTGAGATATTGCTTTTGAAGTTAGGGTGCTACTTTCTAAGCATATCAAACGAGTCCCAACTACTCGACCTAGTGGCATACTCGGGATACAAGTTTGTCGGTATCATTGTGACGGTCGCCATCGCCGAGCTTATGAATGGAGGCAAGGGGACTGGCGGTTGGATCGGCTGGTCCGTCTTCATATATACTTTCCTCGCAAATTCCCTATTCTTGGTAAGCGAAAACCCCTGCAGAGGCAACATTCCCAAGAAATGCTAATATATGGATAGATGCGATCCCTACGATACGTTCTTCTACCGGAAAGTTCTGGAGACGCCCGAGGTCCAATGCAGACAGATACAAGGACGAAACGAAACCAGCGCACGCAATTTTTGTTCGCTTATTCGTACCTCATACAACTTTTATTCATGTGGATTCTTAGCAGAGCGTAGATGCATCTGTCAGGTTTTATTGGGAGCTCCCCTAGGCTCATGGAGATTACTCCGCTTCCCAAGAAGCTTCAATGCAAGCTTCCATATACTCGAAGTTATAGAAGCATCAAAGCCCTAGCTTTTGCAGGCTTGCCATAGCTAAACAGTGCCGCCAAGAAGCTTCTCGGTAGTGAGATGAGACACAGGCAGTAAGCTAATCTTAGAGATGAAATGAAAATCAACATTGAAGTAATTCGAATGCTCTTCTGAACGACAGGTCTTCTTTGCAGTAGTGATATAACGCGACTTCTGGTTGGCTGCCTCCTTTATCTACGTGTAAGCGGCGCCTAGCTACAGATTTCGGTAAATCTGGTCTTAACCAATTTAGACATGCCGGCCACCTTCAAAGCAAAGCACCGAAGCTCAAGCCAATAATATTTGACTGCATCCCCTTACCTGTAGAACTTGAGCACGTATACGTGTAACCTCATCGCTGCCCGAATCACACAGATCTCACTTTCGACGATACCTTCCTCTCAAATTCAAGCTTGCAAATACACAAAGTTGGTCTATCGAGCAATCAAGCGCCACCGCCAAGACGACGGCATGGCGTTTCCTCCCATTGTTACCGCCACCATACAATCCGCGGTACTCGCAGCTACATCTAATCTTTTGGCGCAAGGCTTGACGGCGTATCAGAATGAGGTACGAGCGATTTCTACTAAATTCCAACCCATATGCACATGGACGCCTTGATTGAACGCTGTCAAACGGCTTGAGATATTATCCTTAAGCTTGGGACTAATAAGTTACGCAGCTACCCCTCGTCATAGACTGGGTTCCAGTCTTCCAGTTCGTCATCTTCGCACTAATCAATGTGCCACCCAATTTCTTATGGTATGTGTGAGACTTGACAGATTCGACAAATCACAATGTTCATGGCTATGAACATATTCATATACAACCGGTACTGACTCTTCACTACCCAGGCAAGAGTTCTTAGAATCTTCCTTTCCAGCGTACCACATGGCGCCTACATCGGCAGCCGTGGCGTCTGCAGCTGCAAACGATGAGAAGGCGCTCGAGGAAGAAGAGCAGGAAGGCAAGCTCGTAGAACCTAAGCTCAACGTCGCCAACACGGCCATCAAGATGTTTCTAGATCAGACAGTCGGCGCGGCTGTCAACACCTTTCTCTTCAGCCTGTTCATCCATTCGATCCAGGCAGCCATGTCGCGGCCCCTAGGCTCGCCGCTCAGCAGCCCGGATCAGAGCGCCAAGTACCTCTTCTCTAGAGGCGCTATCGACTACAGCAAAGTGGATTGGATGACTGTGGTGGCCCGTAGCCGCGCCGAGTTCTACCCGATCCTAGTCGCGGGTTGGAAGGTCTGGCCTATCGTGAGCTTGATCAATTTCGCTTTCATTAAGAGCATCGAAGGCCGCAATCTCGTCGGAGGTCTTGCTGGCGTCGGCTGGGGTATCTACATGAGCCTCCTCGCTGCCCGTTAGGAGCCGGAGTTGAGTCTACACAAGGGCCTTGCAATTGTAAGATCTTGCATTCGACCTATCCCGGCAACATCCCTTCCTAGATGAGATTCACCATTTTAGTATCCATATAATCTTAGATCTAGCAGGTTCAACATTACCTAGGTACCTAGACATTTTACTGGGGATATTATGAGAGGGACTTATTAGACTTAAAAGACTTTCAGGTTAACCGCACCTCGCGGTCATCACGTCATAATATAAAGTACTTCACAGCGCACCATACATTTAAGAGGCAGTGCTAATCTTCAGGTAGATAGGCTTTATTTTGAGAGGGTATATTATCATTAATGAACTTCCAAAAGCCCCATTTGGACAATTCCCTAATTGTGGCGGGKTCTAAGAGGAGATCTGTAACCATGGGATAGTATTTCGAGTATCAAGGCGTCTGCTTAATTACAGACTTGTTTGAACTGGAGTTCCTTTCAATCTTAGCAGCCAGCGCTTAATTTATCCAGTCCAAGATACCAATATCCCAATTCCCAATTGTTCTGCATAACTCCTAATACGCCCCTTCCCTAAGGCAAAATCATGACTTTAAGTCGATATGATGATATATTCAACGACCCGGCGTTGTTACAGCACCCCTAGTCTCACTCCACGCACGGCGCCCCTATGCATAGTAATGAGGAACCCGAGGGGTTCGTGGAGTTCGCGGAATTCTTTGGCCTCCACTAGGAGCACGTTCCCCACGCCTTATGAACTGGAAGGCCAGCCCGTATATAATCATTTTCCCGTCCAGGCCCTCCTTCGACATGTCTAATAGACCCTCCTTGATCCCGGGCGCGTCGTGTCTGATATCATATACCGGACGGCTCCCGGTGGATATCGCGAGCAGAACATCGGTCTGCTGCTCTCTGCCCAGCGAAATGGTGGACATCGACCTCATTTCGTCGATGAGGAAACCTCGCCGCAGAATCTTGCGCGCGGTTAACTCGCATTCGTCTCTCCAGTAGCCCGATGACATGGTCTAGGTGAGTTTGTAATGGGCTGGGCTCGGGGTTCATTCGATAGGAGCGAACGACGTGAATTAGAAGTTCTGTGCATGATGGTAAGACTCTAACAACGTAAGAGCGTCGAAAATATTCGAACTTACCGGCTTATTGTGCAAATTTGGGGTCTCCAGGAAAGTGCTGCCGTTTCTTGGTGCCAATTCTCTCGATCCTAGGTATTCTTACCGCCGTGCAATTCAACAGCGATACGAAAACTTCACGAGATTCTGTAGCTTAAGAAAATGATGAGTAACAGCTCGCAGCGGAAGTTGAATTATCCCCTCATACAGCCTTAGTTCTCTTTGCTCACAAACGTTGAAAGACCTTGATATCTTCTTTATTCTCTAGCCCCCCTCGCCTGCACTACCGGATTCGACCCGACAAAGGGGATGTTTCTTAATACAGTTCAGTAGTTTTCATAATGCTATTATTATTTTCTTATGTTTTATTAAAGGCTATTGTAGCCGTAGAAATAAGCTAGGAATATGAATTCAATTGTTCACAAAACATTGAGTGATCGTGGCGATGTGGTCATAACTCCAGGCTTCAATATGTTGTGGGATATCTTGTTCTTTGTCTTCTGAAACATGATCAACTAGGTAAATATACTATTAATGGTTCTAAAATGCACTCAATGTGTTAGAATATATTTGAATGTATCTAGATACAATATCAAGTAACGAGAAGGCTCTAGATAGCACTTCATGTGTGTCATCTCCTGTTAGCGGTAATCCGAAGTGTCCGGAAATCCAGCTTCATCGGGATGATATTTCAATTTCTTTTGATCGGAGCCATCAATTTCGGACGTAGAGTCCGTCTTGAAATCCGTAGGCTCCTCGGTTGGGCCAGCCTTTGGAGCGACATCAGGCACCTGATCAACTGCCTGCTGAGTGGCTTTCTCGAGGTCAGTCACTACAGTAGCAAAAGTTAGTAATTACTTCCTTTCAGATCAAGATATATAGCGTCCAAGTAAGTCTCGCCTTCACCAACTCGGGAGCTATAAAATAGGGACAAATGTAAGAACGACTTGAAGCTACCCACTCTTGAACCTGAACCAAACTCCACCTCCTTTATATGGGAACCGGAATTCTTTTTGTGTTACATCACGGGCCATTTTCCTCAGCTCTTTTTCCAGTTTGGGGTCGCTCAAAGTGCAAGTCTCCTTGATCGGTCGTCTTATCTCCGCCACGAGGGCTACCCCCAAGCCTTCGTCCATCTCCCAGCAGTCGGGCCCATACCCATCAAGAGTCAATTTTTGGCTAAGAACCAGTTCGACTGTTTCTTCAATAGCTTGGTTGATGTTCTTCCATTGCTCTGATGTGATAGGTACCGTGGGACTCCCCTTGAGAGCCGCGTGTTTTCTGCCTTTGGACACGGGAGGATTGCGAGGCCACTTTGGAGCTTGACCGGGCGGCAATTGGGGAACCAGAGCTTCCTTTCCTTTAGCTGGTGACGGTATTTTTGGTTTGGCTGGCATGACACTTCGCTCTGTGACTAAGAAACGAGGGCATTAGAGCCTTGGAGATGTGAATTAGCTAAGATTATTAGGTATACCTTTATAATTATATTTTAATGGAATAACTGTGTGTCATCATAAAGCAGAATTCTCCGATGTTGCTGCTTCATCAGTCTTGCTTCTTTGTTTCCCTAAATGATTGCATAATCCCGTCTCAGTAAGGTGGACAAAGGGGTCTCTACATGATGTGCTATTGTTAATATAGCAAACATGACGGACTCTGAAAAACTGGTTGATTAATTTTCCACCATCAACAACCCTAGAGCATGAGGGTCATGATATTAACACGTAGAAAATAAAGTAGTCTCGTATATTGTAGATAAGGGAGTTCATGCTGCTATGACACTCCATAAGCCATTTAGAATACAACTAATATTCTCGGTATAATCAAAGATGGTATACGACCCAATCATCTAAGATGTTTTGTCAAGTTAGACATAATCGAAGGGGCCATGACTGGGTCTTATAGCGGATTAGTCCTCATCACATCACGAGAATGGCCATACTAGCACTGGCTGAGCCGCTTCTCTTGCCTTCGGCACGCACTTTGCCCGAGTTTATGACGGCTATTGTATTAATATGATACCCTTACGAAGGATTTCAAGGTGTCGAGGCCAGTTGTACCTGAAATTATGTACCTTCAGCCGGCTTTGAATGGGGGTTATGTGTTGGGCGGTCTCATGGCTCACAAGAGGACAGAAAGTACATTGAAGTAAAGATCAATTGATTGGGGATAACTCAGCCAAACCATCTACAGGTTCTTCTGAAGTATCTAAATTATGCTTAGACATTGCTATAAGGTTACTTGCTGTAAATAACCTCAAGTCTTAGCATGCTATTGATGTTGCCAGTATGAGTCTTTTTAGGGCACCTAGGATAATGATAGATTAATGTCCAGACCTTATTAGTCAAAACATTCCCGTCGTAGTGGATATTCAATCTTGGAGTTAGGAGTGAAGCTAGAGTGATAATTTTTCGCTATCAGGAGGTATAACGGCTACACCAGGCCTCGTCCTGGATACTTCAGACGTAATAAGGGAGACCCAAGACTGTAGACGAAGAGCAGTCACTTATGTATGCCTAGTCCTGTAGCGGGTAGGTTTGTAGCTCCTTGCGCAACAACGTCGTTTCTAACCCCTTCTATAGTTTGCTTCGCGATATTTACCAAGCGCTACAAAAGGTATGTGTTGAAAGGTTTAGAGTACGAGCTAGGAAAATAAACGAGGGCAATGTTTTCTTTACGCCTCATACTTGAGAAAGACTGCAACATTGAAAGAGCAAGTGCTACTTTCTGAAGCGCAAACTTACCTTGTGCTCTTGAACTTGATGCAACTGGCAAAGGGGGAGGCGCCCCTACCCAATATGTGAGCGAGGCTTGGTTGTATCAATTTTTTGATAAAGGCTGAGCCATGACGACGACCTGATATAAAATCTTACGATGGCGGCTAGCGAAATGTTACAAGTGTTTATTGGCTTCTTGCAACGTAGCGCTCGTGAAATCAAACTTGAATTGGGATGCTCTGGAGATAGAGAGGTACACATTGTGATTGGGTACCTGGTCATATACGCGTTAATCAGAGGGGTTACTAACTAATCTGAGTTGCTTGGTATCTAAACGAATATATCTGGATACGACATCGATACCGCCCATGTAGCACAAGCAGTTGGAATTATTCTACCTTATATGAAGTCAAAATAAGTGGTCCTTGACAATCACATGAATTCCAGAGTACACGCATTGAAAACGCGATTGCGATAAATGATTTCACTGTACTTATGACGTACATACATGGCAACCTGCAGGAGTCGGGATTGCGCATGATTCCTGTGTGCTACAATGTACCGTACCAGGCCAGCTTGGTAGGGGAAAGTCGGCGTGAGAAACCTGAAAATCTTGACCGATAAATTCTCGGGACTCACAATTGCAACCTCAGCCTGAAATCGCGATTCCGTTTCTCTGGGTCACGAACTCCGGATCTTCGTATAGCGTGATCTGGATAGTCTAGACGCTGTGATCGGCAGAGCCTCGACTGAGCTAGAACTGACTCGGCGCGCCTTTTAGCGGATTAGCGGGAAAATCTATCATATCCCCTAAGCGTGCAGCAAGTTTGATAGCTGGCAAGCTGACAAGAAAGGGGGAGATGATTGCATTGACAAAGTAGGGGTGAGGCAATTGGTTGCAGCTATGAAGGTCACGATACACGGCGGGGAGCCAACATGACTGGGTCGAGGCAAAAAGGGAGGGTTACCTGCCAATGTTTGGAGTAATGTCTCGGGCAAACACAAAAGGAGGTGAGCTCACGAATTTCACCTCGGCATCAGAGCCGAGTTGAGATGCTCAAAGAAGTTTTATGCTGCGTCTTTTAAGAACAATGTAGAAGCTGTCGAATTGACAGTACATAAACACATACAGGGAACCTTGGAAGCGAGCTATGCGTGTACCTTTGTACTGTACCTACTGAAATAGGAAAGGTCTGCTCAGATTTGAGGCCGGCTACCGACCATTAAGCGCTCTTTACTGGGTTCACTGCATCTTAGTTCCCGCTTTTCTATTTTTGCACATTTGTACTAGGTGGAATTGCCCCGGTGCTAACCTTATTATCCTCAGCCTCTCACGGTACGATGGCATTTCTACGTACATTGTCGGCTCAACCATCCATCAATTTCGACAATTTGGATGGAGAAGGACGAGTGAGGTCATCTCATACGACGCCAAATTCTTTTTAGAGCCTTTAAGCCATAGAATGAGGGGACACGTCGATGAGTGATGTCCACGGAGAGATATTTTGGGGGACTACAAGAGCCCCTCCTGATACTTGTTCGGGTACTTTACAAATGACCACCTGCTGACGTGCTGCTGCAAGTAATACTACTGTATTCCAAACGGAGAGGTAAAGGCCAAGAGAGAGGGAAGCCACGGCATTCGTTGGTCGGTGTAGTAGGTAGTAGGGCGCGGTCGTGAGTACGTAGTGATTTGTGCTTCAGCCGACGAAATCCTGTCATTTCGTATCTCCTTTCACATAAATGAATACGGGTTTCACGGAGTGAGACTTGGAGAAACCCAGGTACCAAGATAGTGTCGCAAATGCGCTGTGATGTCAGGTTGTATCGCAAGCTGCTGTTAGCAACATTGAAGGGCACATTGCCTTAAGTATGTACCTGTCATGTTATTTTTGGATGACCGGAGCAATTCCTATAAGGGCTTAGAAGAAGGGGAGCATCAATTACTTTAAATTTTCTTAATCTTCAGATATGCTTGGGTAAGACCGAGACTAAGAACCGCATTATGGTTCACGAATCAATGCTTGCCAGCATAGGGGAGATCTCCGCCGATCTTTATGGCGTGTCCTACTAACAAGGCATCTAATATTTCCTTTGCCGCATGAGGCATGAGTTCGCGATGCAAAGAGGGGGCTCATGCCTCAATCAAAAAGTCCTGGTGACCACCGCTTTATTGATGCAAAGAAATGAAATAATGAACTAATAAATGCTCCCAGCTTCCAAATATCAATTGACGATACCGGCTGAGTAGGCAGGCTGCGTCTTTATGTGCTTCCGAGACTGACCTGAACTTGAGACCAGGCAGCTTGGTTTCTGGCATTTGAAAATGCCGCTTGCATTGGAGCTTCATGTATGGTCCGTATTACCTGGTACGCGCCTGCGTTCCCCCCAAATGTAGGTACCCAGCTACGCCTTTTATCGACTTCCACTTACCAGTCATAAGTGCCTGATTTGTGTCCCCGGTGCCATTGGCCTGAGATAGATGTAGCTACCGAAATTGAGTTGGCATTCACAATTGCATTTCATTCAACCTTCAACACCTCAGGCTCAGGTGGAGAAGCTTGTGTTGGTGGCCGTTTAGGTCTTGCAAATCTCGGTGGACCTCGCCAGATGAAAAAGTCTTGTTGTGCTCGATGACATGTTTTAATATGGTACGATTGATTTGTAGCTTGGCCGATTGTGAGGGTTATCGCAGATCATGGTTGACTGATAGGCTGCCTTGACAAGATTCCGGGTCTCCTTTTAGAAGGGATGGAGGAGTGGTTAAAATGGTGTCTATACTTATCATCTTAAAGTTTCGAAACATGTGATGTCTTGGTGGTTCGTGGTTACGTCTTCCTGTCAGGTTATCTGGTGATTGTTGCGTTGCTTGAATCGATAGTTGTGTGAAAATATTAATGAAGGGCGTGAAGGGCGGGAAGGCAACTGCCGGATCTGAAGTTCTGAAACAGGTAGCGACCGGTCACTGACGGCCACTTATAATTGCCAACTGAACCTCGCCGTAAAGAGGCACTTGCAGGGAAACCTTGGAAGGAATCCGCCACTCCCGCCACTTCTGTACATCAGTAGCTCACACATTCTGCCCCGCTAGGGTATGTACCTCTGAGTTACTACCTGAGTGCAGGTGGTACGGTGCATACACCTACTCCAATCTCCAGGTAGGAGCCCGGAGGCATTAATGTAGTTATTGCAGCGAGTAAGTCGCCTGAGTAATCTCCCGTAGGCGGTTACATATATCTTGGGGTTACGTGTGCTGCCGCTCTTACCACTTGATGTACTCTTAGTCGCTTGGTAATTACATATCTCTTGTCAGCCACAGTTGCCTCAGTGTACCCACGCCCTAGCAAACCGGCGGACGCACGCGCCCACAAAGCCAGCCGTAGCAAGTTGGCAAGTACCAAAAAAAAGCCCAATCAATCCAGGGTCGGTCCTGCCCAGCTTGATTGAGGCGCGCCCAACCCCATTCCAGCCCATCTCATCCACTCGCCCAAATTGCTCCACCGCTGTCTCTTCTTCCTTTTCCTCCTCCCCCCTACCGCTAAACTTCTTCTACTCTTCAACCGCCAAAACGTAATCTTCCCATCCMCCTCCGACTTCGACGGAGACGTGTTTAATTCACCGGCGAATAATTCTGTATTCGACCGTCACGTCTTTTGAATCATTATTTTCCCTTCTCCCCCTTTCATTCTACTCTCCCTTTCACCCCGATAACCTGCTTGATACAGCCGTCCAAGACTTGGTAAGCCCCCTCCCCCTTCTCCCTGCTTCTGCTTCTACTCTCGGTCGGAGCCCTCTCGTTTCATCTCTCTTCATCCCCAACAACAGCTTCAAATCTTTCCCGTCTCTTGCTGGAGATTTGATAGATAGATATTTTCTATCTGCTCGTCGGTCTACACTTGCAACTTATCTAATTCCGGCCAAGCACTTTCCCATACTCTAGCTATTCTACACTTATTTTTGTGTAACCACGCCACCGTTTCTGTATGTTCGAAAAGGGCTTGTCTTTCCGGTTCTTTCAGACACAAACCAACCAATTGCGGATGCACACCTACTTGATCTTTTTTGCTAACCAAATTCCTGAGCAGGCTGACCATAATCCTATCGGGATTACAAACCATACATCCAACGAACGAGAAACGACCGCTCCATTGATTTCCCTCCTCGTCGAGCACGCTTGCTCAACCCAACATCCAGCATGACCACAATGGTACGTCGCTATTTTGCATATTATGACAATACCCGACGCTGGGGCGTATTATGGATTACGTTCACCGTCACTTCAGATAGTGGGGATCGAATGTCGGTGTGCGTTGATGGAGTAATCCTATAGCTCCGTTGGGGCGTTCCCAAATGGGGCTACTTCACGAGAATTCCTTTGCCCCCAGTGTAATAGCCGAATGCAGATAGGTTTACCTTACTAACTCACGTCAGGATCTCCGCGTCGGTAATAAGTACCGCATCGGTCGAAAAATCGGCTCCGGTTCATTCGGCGATATCTATCTAGGCACCAACATCATCTCAGGCGAGGAAATTGCTATCAAGCTTGAATCCGTCAAGGCCAAGCATCCTCAACTCGAATATGAGGCTCGAGTCTACAAGTCGCTTGCCGGTGGTGTCGGCATTCCCTTCGTCCGTTGGTTCGGAACCGAATGCGACTACAATGCTATGGTGCTGGATCTCCTCGGTCCTAGCTTGGAGGATCTATTCAACTTCTGCAACAGAAAGTTCTCTCTCAAGACAGTGCTTCTCTTAGCCGACCAACTCATTTCGCGTATCGAGTACATCCACGCCAAGTCGTTCATCCACCGTGATATTAAGCCTGACAACTTCTTGATGGGCATCGGAAAGCGAGGCAACCAGGTCAATGTCATTGACTTCGGTTTGGCCAAGAAGTACCGAGACCCTAAGACTCACTTCCATATCCCTTACCGTGAGAACAAGAACTTGACTGGCACTGCTCGATATGCCTCGATCAATACCCACCTTGGTGTTGGTAAGTTGTTGTGCCTCTGGCATAATTAGCCTAGGTTGCTGACGATAATGCAGAACAATCCCGACGTGACGACATGGAATCCTTAGGATATGTCATGCTCTACTTCTGTCGTGGCTCTCTCCCTTGGCAGGGCCTTAAGGCTGCTACTAAGAAGCAGAAGTACGACCGCATCATGGAAAAGAAGATGACCACGCCGACTGAGGTTCTCTGCCGCGGCTTCCCCAACGAGTTCGCCATTTACTTGAACTACACTCGTTCTCTTCGATTCGATGACAAGCCCGACTACAGCTACCTACGCAAGATCTTCCGTGATCTCTTTGTCCGCGAAGGCTTCCAATACGACTACGTCTTCGATTGGACTGTCTACAAGTACCAGAAGAATGCCCAGGCCATCGCCCAGGCTGCTGGTCAAGACAACGAGGACGACAAGGCCCGCCGGACTACTGGTGCGACGGCCGGTCAGACCCCCCAGTCGGGTGCCGTCAAACCTAATGCAATTCCCAGCTCTCGCCGTAAGGTGATTGAGCGCGGTGCTGCCGGTGTTGACACTCCAGAAACCAACCGTGCCGTCGGGGGAAGCGACAGGATGTGAGTGTCTCGCCAGCCCAGCCCAACCCAAGAATTCCTAGTAAGGAATCATATTTCCTTCGAGTTTGGTGTGATTTACAGCGCTAGCCGGAGGAATTGCTGACATGATTGCTGACACTTCAGTTTACGGTAACAGGCTGCGATCAGCTTCCAAAGGTCAGGCTGGCTCCGGATATGCATCAGGTTCTTACCGACCGAAATGATCTACTAGCATTACACGTTGGTACCATCCGTTGCGTTGCGGCGGGCGTATAGAGGTTACGCCCGCACAATAGAAGTAGCTCGGAATCATGGTAGCCTCGCTCATCCCTCTTGCATTGGCTCTGGAACATCCACCAGTGGATCTGCGCCAAATAACGCTGGACAGAGGACTACGCACGATTCCTTTCATATCTTATGGATTGCTTTTGTTTCCGTTCTTCGATGACTCTCGGTTTCACGACTCAATTCCCTGGCTCGGACGACCTGGCAGCTCTAGAAGGCGTAGATTTGTGTCTCCGACACATTCGACGTCCTTGTTGAGCAGCTAAGGTTTGTCTGAACGGCACTTCCGGCACACCGAATCGCCTGGAGTGTCGTAGTCAGGATTTAGTCTATCAAGGCATGTTTTATTGGCTCCTTGCGATTCCACCCTATGCATGGACAAGAAAACGCCTACCCGGAGATTGAGCCTCAACAGACCTAGAACTTACACCAGTTCTGTTATGGGTGTTGATCCTCCGTCGATGCGATGCACCAGCCTTCTGATATGACCGGATTTCCTGCATTTCTTTTCGCTTCGATGGTTTCTTTTTTTCCGTTTTCCCGCTCGGACATTGGACTTATCACGCCGACCTCCTCTCCTGGGGATGCTATAATGAGGTGGAAGTTTTTTTGTCTTAAGAGGCCGACCGCGACAGATACCAACTTAATGATGCCTTGAATGACGCAATTTCGTCAAAGGACCGCATAGGGCATGTCTCGATCTAAATGTCTTAAATCACTTACAAAGGTACAGCTGACAGCTGCTACTTGCGGAAGCATAATATCGTCGTTGCCTTCGGTTCGTTGGGCGCGACAATATTGTGACTAGGCGGTAGACGGATTTGTTCCCGGGTGGCCTTCCTGAGATGATTAATATGGACAGGCGACGAGTCTTCCACTAGTTTAGTTGGGGCATTTAACTATGAGAATCGCGGATCATTGACCTGCCGATACCTGAGAGCACGAGTTTTGAACGATCGCCCGGCATGTACGAATCGGAAGACGTCTTTTAGGTCACGATAAACTGGTGGTGTCAATAATGCTGACTCATGAAAACTCGCATGGAAAGGAGGTTCTCCGCGATGATGGCAACAGGCAACCAATACACGCTAGGTAGTTACACACAGAATGGATTTTATTTGCATTATCAAACTCTTCTGGTCAAAAGCACGGGCGAGGTAACAGGACGGGATGTAATAGTCACTGTCCCGCTCACCGAAGTATATGATTGTCCCACTAAATGTGAGCATGAGGGCTTGCTTCGCCATTCAATTTGAAGCACTTATTGCTTCGAGCTGAAAGCTCGGCATGGTCGGTGTGCTGAGGCTGTGCACACTTGGGTGGTCACATGAGCGGGCTAGCATCGTACACGAGATACGAACCTCTAAGTTAGTAGCACCTGATATGGGCAGATTCCCTGACCAAGGTGAGACATTTCGATATCATGAAGGTGACATACAAGTATAAAGGTAAGCAACTGCCAAATTGTTGTCAGTAGGAAACAGGATCTTATGCTTCTATTGATACCGGATTCGGAAGGACCCTGAACATCGACACTCGGGGTTGGATATCGATGACATAATACCCGTCGCAGGAAAGAACAAAGGGACTAATTTGGTAGCGCCTGGCGGTCTACGCTCTACCCCCTTGAAGCACACCCCCACCATTGGACCCGATACCCTGGAGAAGGCGCCGAAGGTGATACAATAGCTGCAGCTTTGGAAGCCGGAGCTCCATTCCCAACCCTCTTTAGCAACTCTGCTACTACATACACAATTCCGGCACCCCATTGACACCATCATTTCTCCCATTCGTCTACCCGTCTCTTCCATATCTTCCGTTTTGCTTTCCTGGCCCTACACCTGTAGTGTAAAGATGGCTCCAATTCCGACGCTGGACGTCTTCATACTCACGTTCAACGCCGCGAAGCGCGAGATTGATATTCCCGTATTTGCTCGACACCTATACAATGCCTTCGGACAAAATGCTACAACTCTGCCAGAATTGGTCGTCGTGTGAGTATAACAAAGTGCATCCAAGACGTTCGCTAACCACTTTAATGTTGTTTAGCTCCCTCCAGGAGATGGCGCCTCTAGCTCAGGCATTTATTGGCTCCTACGTGCTCAATCCCTATTTCCAACGTTACGAATCGGCCGTCAATATTGCGGCATCCAAGTTCGCTGCAGGACAACGACGTCCGCCTTACCGGAAAGACGGGCCATACACGCTGGTGACCACGCGTAATGTTGGTATGACTGGTATTATGCTGTTCGCCCTCGACCCAGCGGCCGTGCACCACCTCCAGGGTACCGAAGTCGGTTTCGGCGCGGGCGATATGGGCAACAAGGGCGCGGTGGGCCTGCGAATGCTTTACAAGAAGGAAAAGAATGGCTCTACGATAGCTTCGACTGAGCTTACCTTCGTCAGTGCTCATTTAACCGCTATGGAGTGGAATCTTGAAAAGAGGAACAAGAATTGGGAGAGCATTGTCTCTGGCCTTGTTTTCGAGGACCCTAAGAAAATCGTGGAAAGCCTACCGATGCAACGCACATTGCAAGGCAATGAGGACTCCGAGGCCCATGATGCTCTTCTCCAACAGGAAGTGGCCGAAACGGCCTTACAGAATATTTCCATATATAAACCAGGTTCCCACCTTTTTGTTGCCGGAGATCTGAATTACCGTCTTTCCAAGAGTTCGCCCGCCTCGGACGCCACGTTTCCCGATGTTAATCCGGAGAGCCCAAACCATTACGCTCACTTCCTGGCTCGCGACCAGCTTACGCGAGAGAAGGCGGCCGGACGTACATTACACGGGCTGAGTGAGGCAGAAATCAAGTTCCCACCAACCTACAAACTTGTATTATCCCCGAAAAGCAAGCCACGGGACGATCTCGGTCGCAGGAGCGACGAAGAGGACAGTATGGACCAAGTTGAGTGGTCATGGGCTCTTCATCGTTGGCCTGGTTGGTGTGATCGTATATTGTTTCTCGACGTGCCACCATGGGCTCAAGAGTCTACGGGCGATGCAAGGATGAAAGTCACGACATACGATGCAATTCCAGCCGTCAGATCAAGTGATCACAGGGCAGTATTCTTGCGCTTACAGGTCCCAATGGTTGACCCCGACAAGCTTGTGCCGTCCGAGTCTACCTACGAGGCGGAGCTGAGTAAGCAGCCCGTAGATCCACGCATCAGGCTGCCATACCCCATCGACTTCCAGTCCTGGGAACACAGGGCCATGGTCAAGAAATGGGAATCTACCATTGGCTGGTCGATGCTGATTTCGCAGTCGAAACAAGCCATCACAGTGTTCGTCACTGTGGTCCTCATTGGCCTCGGTACTTGGTGGTATCGGTCGCGGTAGAAGGCGATGTTACGGCGAGTTGCTGAGTTGTCTACTAGTTGGATGGGCAGCTGGTCACGAATGGTTTGGGCGCGGACCAGACGCGGTTGAGCGAGCTGCGTGTTGGCGTTCGTTACTCATTTACGGTATGACCGCGGCTATAATCACTTTTCGATTTTATCAACAGTTTTACGGCATTGGTGTTATCTTGAGTATGGATTCTAGCGTTCATACCCTTTCGGACCTTTTTGTTTACCCAGCTCTTCTCGTATCGCGCTCATAGTGGTGTGCGATGAGGAATGTTTCAGTTTGATGGATCACCTTGGGTTTGGGGGGATACTGGTAAAGTGGTGGTTATACCCATACGTTAAAGGACTAGAGGAACTTTCTATATACACTTAACCCAGGGAAAAGAAGAGAGAATAGGTATAGACTAGCTTTTCTAGCCTAGACTCACGAGCTTACGAAAATTAGGCACGGTTAGATGCGTTAAACACGAACTCGAAACATTGGCATTCAAGACTTCCGGATATGGCATGGCATGGCAGTCGACGCCACACTCGTTGCCATGGCGTGAAGCGAGCCTTCTTTGTCGCAGTTACCAATTGTAAAGTCCTTGCGTCCACTCAATTTTCTACAAAGCTTTATTAAACCTCACTCAATGGAATTGTACACGTTGAATATGCATTCAATTCTTTCTTAATCGGTTACAAGATGGCAGGTTCCCTCGCAAAAACCTTCGTCGAGCGGTCTCGTTCCGATCGCAAGGCGGAACTGGAGAGACTGGACAAAGACAAAGGCGAGAACTTGGGGCTGGTTCTCGGGCTGTCATCACAGATCAACGGAAACCAGGCCCACGTCGACTACGTCGGCGGGCTCGACACGCGCAAGCTATGGTCGGGCCTGACCAAGCTAATCAAGCCGCCGGGATTGGAGGTCAAGTTCGAGGGCCCCGGACAGGATAAGGAAGGACGGGAAATTCTGCCCCCGCTTAGAGATGCGCTGCTCGATGTTGCGCCGTTGGACGTGCGCCCGAGGAAGGAGAGCGCTGCGGATAGGGAGAGGAGGAGCACGAAGAGACATCGCGATTTTGCGGGGATATTGGCGCAGGTCGATACTAAGGCTATGGCCGCTTTCGCGCGCGATATTATGCAGAACCGCCGCAAATTTGTGACGAAAGGCAAGGGTAAGAGCAAGGACAGCGATGCGCCGTTGAGGTCGCCGCTTGTGCGGGGGCCAATGTTTGGCTCGGCGCATGTTTTCTATGTGGTTGAGTTCCACGATACGCAGGGGAATAACTGGGAGGACCGGGAACGGCGTGAGCGTAGGGGGTTTACGGAGACTGAGGGGACTAAATGGATTATCAAGATCCCAATTACCGGCACGCCCGATACGTGGGATCAATTGTGCGCCGAGACACTACGGACCGAGGCGCTCATGCTCTACATGCTCGCCACGGAGACCAGCATCCCGGTTCCCGAGGTCATCGATGCGGATTCCTCCCCGTACAACCAGATCCATGTTCCGTACCTGGTCATGGAGTACATGGAGGGCCAGCCATTGGATAAAGTCTGGTTTGGCACCGATGGCGAGGATGCCGATAAGCTTAGGGAGAGGCGGATCAAGATCCTACGAAGTTTAGCTAAGTCCATGCTACAGCTCGGTCAATACGAATTTGAACGAGGCGGCGCGCCGGTCTTCGACGGCGGAGGAGTGCTCGTGGGTGTGGGGCCCCTGCGAGAACTCGACGTCCAGGCTATGATCGACCGCTGGTTCGGCAACGAGGACTGCGAGAGGGCGCCTATATACGCGGGTGTAGGCCCTTACAGCGAGCCGGCGGAGACGTACACTGCGCTCCTAGATCAATATCCCAGCGAGGCGGAGGCGAATACCGGCGTCGATAGGCTGCTCCGAATGCTTATACACTTCATTCGCGAGCCGTCGGGGCCGAAGTCTTATAACAGCGAGGGACTAGAGAAGGGGAAGGGAAAGCAGGAGATGGGGTTCGTGCTCGCGCACCCGGGCCTTAATATGCGCGATGTTATTGTCTCGGAGAAAGGCGACATCAAGGCGATACTGGGCTGGGATGGCGTGCGTGTTGCGCCGAAGAGCCTCGGTAATGAGGCGCTTCCGACCTGGCTTGTACGAGACTTCAACCCGTTTATATGGCGCTGGCGGCCGGCGCCCGAGTTCTGGGCGATAAAGAGTAATTCCGAGAACGAGAAGGGGGGGACTTGCCGTGAGGACGCGCCTTGGGTGCTGAGAGAGCTCAGGGATGAGTACGCGGATATTATTCGCGGGCTCAAGCGGGAGCAGCGGGAAGGAGACGGGTTTACAAGTACGGATGCGGATGCGCGGGTCAATGTGACGAAGCAGTCGTTGCTGGCGCTTAGCTTGGACGCAGCGGTTAGGGATCCGAGGTGCAGGACCGCCGTCCTGAGGAGGATCCTGGAGAAGTGCTCTCGTATGTCTGAAGAGTTCGACTTTGATCGGATCGTGGAGGTGCTTGGGCGTGGTGGGTATTTAGATGGGTACAAGCTTAAGTATCTAGAGAGGAACTTTAGAGAGCTTGTGGAAAGGGGGTATGTGAGGGGTGCGGTTGTTTGGTAGAGATAGCTTCTATTTGAATTCATGTTCTATCTGCCTGACTCCGTAACACGGCTATGCCGAACGCCTTTTCTGTGCCAAAGCCCTCCTGTTACTAAATACAGATTCTCAATGCTTAGTAACTTCAGGTAATTCAAGGTCCACCACCCAAGGCAAGCGTCGTGGGTAAACTTCTGTGGTTCCTTCGATCGCTGCGTTCACAAATAATGTCTGTGAGCCAGCTTGTAGAGGGGCCTGATCTCCCGTGCAATGGGTCGTAGCAATGTAGCCCTGCCGATGAAGTTGTGGTCTCTTATGTATTTTAGCCAGCGTATTTCCCGATGAATCAATATGTAAGCGCGAAGGTAGCTATAAAGCGGAAGGTTGCTCGCTTATTGTTCTGTTGATGATGTCGTTGAAAAGGGTGATAATGGACACTTCTGGTTAAATTCTACGAACGAGGAAGAATTTTTGAAAAGCACTACACCGAGCGGATTGCACGTATATTATCAGTTCTGCGCTACTCTTTCCTGTTGGTGAGATTCCTTAGGAGGCTGCTAGGTTTGCTCTAACCGATTAGAAGTGGACTGAAAACTATATCTTAGACGGAAGTCTCTGTACTTAATAAAATCTATCAAGATGTCCAATGTCATATTTAGATACCGACTTTCATTCCATTGTTAAAGGCTACCAAGTTCAACTTGACACTTAAGTACATTCTCAACTCTATAGTCAACAAATTCCCATATAACTATTCATGTAAGCATTGCCCTCTAGAGACGTAGGTACAGACCCCAAACTATAATTTTATATTATTCACGCTATGAACCTATTAGAGTAGCGGGTTGATTAACCTTCCCAAGTAAGCTGTTTGTTAATAATTCCTGGAAAAAAGCATCTTGATATAGTGCGTGTGACAGTCTCGTTCCGGTAATGCGAAGAAATGACTAGCTACCTACTTAGACGTATTAGGATATGATGGACCGGCCACTCTTTTGGATATGAATTGAAAACTCATGGTAAAAGTTCCATTAAGCACGCCATTATAGTTGGTAGACTAACCCATTGGTCATGAGCTCCTCGTGGTTGTCCATGCTGCAGCAAATGTCAGACATATCGATCGGTGCCTGACTAGAGCGGAAAGACTCGTGGGTGACTAGGTATACTAGCGGTGAAGTGCTTTCTGAATCGACGGCCCCCATGAGACCTGCATTTAAGTTAGTGAATAGGGGGGCGGATGAAGACGTGAACTCAAAAAAAGTTCCAGATCAGATGGAGAACAGCTCGATCGCTTGGGGAAACCCCACGACAATTGATGTTCTGCGACAACTGACGAAGAAGCGAATATTCCCTCCCATCTTTTACCCCTTGCGTCGCAATCTCGATCAGTGAATCAATATTTGAAAGCGAAGATGGGGGAGGTTCGAGACACACACACACCGATAAGAAAGATGTGCGAGCGAGGTGGCGTGCGCCCCAATCGCGACAGGTGGGTAGGGCCTTCGAAACTAAACCTCTTATCGTCCCGCGATGCCGGAGAATACTAAAACCACCTGCGGCCATCTCACACATTTGCCAAAGACCTTGTCTGTGTGACACGCGAGATCGAGAAAGCATGTTCGTTAATCTTGTCTTAGCCTCGGAGCTAGCCAGGCCCGTGGGATGTTCAGGTTCAGGCACAGGCACAGGCACAGACACAGGTGCCAGCGTGTGCTGTGTGTGCACCTCCGGGGACTTAATGCAGGGGCCGAGTGAGTTGAGAGTTACGCCCGAGTTGTCTTATCCGCTAGGTCTATAGGTCTACTAGGTCTTGTCTTAGAGCCCTAGGGTCTAAGGTTAGGTCTTGGGTCGCGAGGCACCTGACCCGCTAGAAGTGCAGGGTAGGGTAGCTGGGGCGGGCTGCTAATCGATTATGTGAGCACTTAAACAGCAAACCCCTCTATCTCTCTCTCTCTCTTCTAGGCGAGAGACGGTGAGACATGGCGTGTGACGCAAACGTCAGCCGCCACAGTTGCGCAGATTCTCCGTTGGCTAGGTACCAACACGCCTAAGCTAAACCCACCTGAACTATTGCTGCTTGCACACATCCAATGCCAAGCAGTTCGAGAACGGAAGGTAAGCAATTAGTGTAGTTCAGCTATGATGTCGTTTACGAGGTGTGGTACGAGCGAGACCATAGTGGTTCACCGCAGTTGTCGAGACGGAGAGGTACTGAGTAAGACCCAGAGACTGGGGATTCAAAAGTACATTGTTGAAAAGATCAAAGATCGGTTTGGATTACAGATGATGCTACATAAATAGTAAAGCGATCTGATTATGTGAGTACATGTTATGTGGAGGAAATGGATATGAATGTCAAGTGGTATCTTTGTCCCTGCACCGTTTTACACCCCGAATATGCAGCCCTAATATGTAATGAGATGTACAAGAAAGTAAAGGTACAGGTACCCAAGAAGACCCTCCTCTGTGTGTGTTGTTCGTGATGTCGCCGTTTCAACTCCTCCGGCTTCGTAAAATTCCTTCTTCAATCTCTGATGATTCTCCGTAGATGTCGTAGTCGTAAAAGCACAGCAATTAAATCCTTGGTAGAAGTGGTGTAGTAAAACAAGTGTTGGAAGAGAAGGCGAAGAGAATGGATCAAGTTAGATAGCAGCTCAACATTCTGGTAGCTCGAAGTGCTGTTCTTGTTCTCGCTCCTCGTCCGAATCGAGGTGGAACACGATGCCTCGGCGCTTCCAGTCGCCTCGCTTCAGCATGGCGTCCCTGTCGTTCATCCAGTTTGTGGGACGTCGATGGTTGGTAGGTCTGGTGGGTGATTCCGCGGGAGAAGACATGGTTGAGTCCGGCTCGGCCAGTCCCGGCGGGATTGTTTGCCAGTCTTTGAGGGGCCACTGAATGTTCTGATCATAAACATACGGCCTTCCTCCAGATGGCCGCGAGAAATGGCCCTTTACGGGCGAGTACTCGGCCGAGTCCTGTCTGCGGTGCTCGGCGTGATGCGTGTGGTTGAGGGAGCGGCGTTCCCGTTCCTCATCTTCCCGATACATAGCTTCGTCATATTCGGGAATGATATGTGGTGATGTGTTGAGGCTTAGAGGCGGATGTAACGAAAGCGGGTCGTAGAGCCTATCGTGACTCGCTGTTGACGATGTTTGCGAGACGGTGCTCGAGGTGCTCCATTTACGAGCGTGTAGAGTTTGCTCCTCAAGACTGTCCTTCCCGCCTTGCAGGCTACTCTTGGACTTCTTGTGAAAGAGCGATGATCGGTTAAGGCCTCGCATGGTTGGCGGTATAGTCGGTGTGTGCTCTCACGATAGAGGCACACAAGTGAATGTAAGAAAGGAAAGAAGAAATGCTACTGTGCGTCGTAGTGAGTTCGTGGTGTAAGCACTCAGGCTTAGCTTAGGTGAGGTCCTGCAGGTGTGTAGATAACCAGCTACTAGAGCTGGTAATTGGAATGCCTCGATGAGACGAGTTCGTAAATGGAGAGCAGAGCTGGACCTCAAATCGTCGAGTCCGGGGTTCGGGGGGCGCAGGAGGATGTGGTATTATACCCATTCCACGATCCATCCAGATCGTCCCTGAAGATCCGTGGGTGAAGAAAAGAGGAGCACCTGAGCACTGTACCTTGCAGCTAGCTTGGTTTTTCCTTTTGGCACTTGCAAAAATGCGGACGAACGAGCCACGGGTCAGCAGGGAAACCTGGTTGTGGAATACTCTACCATGTACATAATTAAAGGCGAACACCTGTAGGGTAAAAGCTTATTGCCCACACATCCGGTACACAAGACTATTACGCTTTCTTTCCGCTAAGCCTGTGATGGTGTGGACCGAATGCGTCATTGATCAATAGCGGCATGTGGACGCCATTTTGTATTGTAGCTTGTCATAGGTCCGCCAATCATTGGGTCGCATGTCTCAGAAGCCCGGTCGAACCTTGGCAGATTTGGTATGGAGGGGAGGGATAAATGAGATGGGGTTTTAGCAAGCATTTCCCAAGTTGGTAAGTTGCGAGGAATGCTTGTGAACACGGATTGCGCTCTTGTGTGTCACGGGTTGGGTCAGTTGCTGCTGGAGTGCTATTACTCGAAACAGAGGTATAAAGTGAATAGTTATCATCCGTTTACCGTTGCGATGCTTCGTATTGCGGTGACACTGACGGGGGTTTTCACAAGGCTGGCAGGCTGGGTGCCTACCCACGTCGTACCTATGATCCCATCGGTTTGGATGATCTTGTCGATCCTCAAAAGCGGATCACCGGTTGGACGATGTGGGGATGGCCAAGACAGACTCACCACACAACCCAATTGCTACCGGCGTTCGGTACATTTTAGCACACCTTGCCCGTCGAAACCGTCTGAACTAATTCCAGTGCTTTGACGGCCTCATGTGATATGTTAAGCTTAATTGGCGCCTATAATTAATCACTTCCTCGTTAAACACCCTCCGCCAAGTCTATAATACGTAGAGAGGAGTGTGAATAATCTTGTCGGTGAGGCTCTCAACCGACTATAAAGCATTGTGGGATAGCTTACGTCAAGTTCAGCTCCGAGGAGAACTTTATGCGTGCGGCTGAGTACGAGTGAGTGGCGCTGATGTCACCTGATTGTCAACGGACATCTACTCAGTAGGTATCGAAGACGGTCTTGATAATGCATAGTCTGCCCACTCAGTATCAGTGTCATCTTATCTCTTCGTCCCTGTCGTTTCTCCCCTTTTCTTCTTTTAGCGCTGGAGAACAGTTGAAGTGATTAAGTTAAGGTTTTCCAAGCGGAGCCGTTTGGTGCTGGTACCTAACTCGAAGGCCTACATGTAGATAAGCCAGCATTGGTCCCAACAGAGAGTTCGCCCACCCACTTAGTCCGGATTGTAAGCTCTGTGGGGCGAGCCCTCTGAGTCACCTAACTGGCTGCCGGATTCATAACCGGTAATCCTAAAACCTGCATGCTATATAAGGCCGCTTTTAGCACCAAGGTGCGAGCCAAGGTGCGAGTCAAGCTATCTTGTATAAGACGAATTTTAGTCTGGGTTCAATTTGATGACTAAAGCTCGTGGAACTCTTCTTAGAAGCGAACCTAAGTATCGGCCGAGATGCCGGGACGAATGTGTACCTATTCGGGGGATATTGCTAGATCACTGGAGAAGACGGAGACGGGCGGGATTTCCCACCCCTTTGATCTGGGCGGAATCGTCATCGAACTTCTGGACGACGAAGATCTCTAATTCCTGTATCAAGGCACGCTTAGAATGGACCAGAGTGGTTGGTGGAGCATGAAGCCAAGCCTTAAGACTTTCATGCCTTGGAATACTGTTTGTCGGCTGTACATTATGTATGTAGTATTGTATCCCGTATATCTGATTGGTGCTTTGTATTTGGTAGGGGTGCCGAAAGTGTTGCGTATGCTTCTGACTCCGTACCACACATAACGTCAGCAACTTAAGCCGACCCTCCTAAACGGCCGTTGGGGTTGAGCGGAAAAGCTGGAACAAAGTGACCAAACTCTAAAACAGCAGACATATTGGGCTTATCTAGGTGTCAAACTAGAGACCACCTGTTGAGCTCGGCAAAGCATATATCTGAACATTGGGCCAGAACCGTCTCCCCAGGTTTTAGCCTTTGAATGAATCGCGGAATCCCGCCAATTGTGTTCCTTAGCGTACCACCCCAGATCGAACGAGATGCTTGGAGCTTGGAGCTTGGAGCTTAGGGCTTGAATGAGTTTGTCCTAATGTCAGGAATGGGGAATAGCTCAGAAAACCCCTTTCCGTTAGTGGCATAGGTGTGCTAGTAATTATACCTCTCATTGCCACAGTAGTCAGACCCAAGAGATCGGGCTGAGGCTATCCAGGTGTGAATTACCGTTCCGTCCTTCAGATGGAGCGTTCCGATGTTCCGATATTCCGACATCGCAATATGGCATGATCGTGTTCGCATCCGGCCGGAGGAGCTCGTCTCGACTATCGGCAGGGCCCGCTTACAGCACACCATCGTGTTCCCCGGGAAGTCTCTTCACACGCTTCTGCTCCCAATTGTCGATGTCTTTCGCAGCCAACCTCTGGGTATTCCACGTTAGAATGCCATTCCAACTGGACGTAAAACTAATAATTGGATTGATTGGAGAAAGACTAACGTAATATTCGTCCCTAATATTCACTCTTCGGCTTCCCTTGCCGACTCCCAATTCTTCCTCGCGAGTCATTTGCCTGACCCGTCGGTCGTGTTTTTCGTATCGCACAGCTGTGGCTGGTGTTAAGACGAATGAGCCGGCCACAATGACAGACATGAACGGTAGCCCAAATAGCAAGAACGGATGTTTCGCCATCAATGCACGGTATCTCGCTGCGAATGTGCCGGTATTAGCGGCACTTCGATATTTCTTGGCTTGAAATATTGCCATTGCGAGGTGATTAGACTTAGTTGGAAGGCTCGAGCTCGATTATAGAAATGGATAGCTAGTTTCGAATTATGAAGAGAAATTGATTCTAAATATCGTTGTTAATGTTGGATCCGAGGGACATAGGGATGGAGATCAAGGGTATCGTATGACATCAATAGCGAAATGCGCCGTTGTAAATTCAAATGTTCAAGATGCAGGCTGGGGTACTTCGGTACCCTAGTTCTGGTGTTGGCTTAGGTAACTCAATGTTACATAATATCAGCGGGATCTCATTGTTCCGAATACTGGAATTTTGGCCCTTAATTAAATTTGAATCGATCACGTGCTTCCGCGACAAACAAATTCGCGTTAAACGCGTCATCGCACCTCAATACCTTGACCTTCAGTTTCCTCTTTCGTCCGATATAGGCGGATCATCGATAATGATCGTGACGCTATGGCTCCCACGTCCCATGGAAGAGCTGGACCACATGGTCGTGAGAGTTTCGCAAATGGCTTGTTGAACAACAATAATGTCCCGCCGCCCTCGACTCTGGCCGCCCAGCTAGTCGAAAACATCTCGGCGTCGGCACGCTCTTCTCGACCGGACGAGACAGCAGAGCTGAAGAAGTTCTTTAGCATCATTGAAGATGTCAAAAATCAACCAGAGCTATTGAAAACTCATAAGGAGCGGATGGAACATAACCACATGCTCATATATGTTTATACCCGAGTTGTCCTGGAAGGCCTCAAGTGGGATGACCCCTTCGCCGATAGGGTCCAGCTACGTACGGACGCGATAAGGGCCGTGAACTTTCTGAAGATCACCGTTAGAGAAACTCCGGAAGTCCTTCTTGCTAAGTCAGAGGGAGGGTCGTTCCTCTTCAGAGGAGATGAACCTCTCTGGTTGTGGATCTTCCCGAAAGTCCTAAAAATGCTTGGTAGTGGCCATTGTACTGATCTAAAAGACGAAATCGATCTATTCTTTCGTGAAGTATTTTTGACCACATCTCGAACGGGGGCTTTGTGGTCACTCCTGCCACAGTTCCTTGCATATCTTAAGTCGAGTTTCAATGGTACGTATTCGATTGCTTCGAGTCCTCTACAAAGGATTTCAACTGACGGTTCATGTAGCCGTGATCTCCCACTTCAAGGAACGAAATGCCCCATTGGCGAATCGGGATATTTCGGTTCACTTACAACTACCCCCAGATTCGTTTCTTACGCTAACCACCGCCGGCGACGTGAAGCAACTTCAGCAGCAGTGTTCTTACTCCATACTATCAGCATCGCATGCTCTTCAACATGCTTTCGGCCTCCTATCAATCATATCAATGCCTTTAGTGCAGCATTGCCCGGAATTCGATATCATGTCCTCTTTCCAGGAGCACATCCCATGGCTTTTCGATTCTTACCTTCAGCTTCAAGAAACCCAAGTTAGGTGGCAATATTTGTTCCCTAATGTCTTTCCCTCACTTTTGCAGAATACTTTGAAAATACTTGACGTCTTGGAAGCGTCAAGCAACATTGATACTTGTATCCAGCAGAAAGTGGCTACTCTACTGGTGCTCCTCTGCATGGAAACGTCAAACCAATCTCTGGGGAGACTGATAGCTGATGGGCAAGGAAACTCCGACTATCAATTGCTTTGTATGTCGCTCATTAGGGTGGCCAAGTTCTGCATGCATTCTAAAGTATTATCGCGACTCGTTACGTCACAGCTGATTCCGGCACTGGAGAAACCCACAGTCGGCAATGAGGATGCCATTGCTGAAACTGATCTATGGGTAAGTCTTGAGCTCAAGGTAGATGGGCAAGTCCTAATTTCCATCTAGAGATGCTTGGAACTGCTCCGAAGAGTAGTCGTCGATCCCGTACCTTTGTCATTAGGCCCTACGGTGCAAGCTGATAGTTTTTCCGATCAACATCTTCGCGGCCATATTTATGCGTTGGATATAGAATCTGTAGATCTGGGGGGTGCTGAACGACAATCAAAGCGTAGGAAGGTCTCGGCTGAGCTGCCAACGCTACCTTGGTTGACGACTCAACTTTGCCACCAATTGGAGATAAATCCTGATTTGAGTCTTGCTGATACGAAAGAGATTCTGGAGTACGTTCATTTCCTACCTATGCTACCTGTTATATTCAAGTTACTTACGATGACAGAGAGGACCTTGAAAACCAGTCGGAGTCCGAATTATGTCGAAGCATCGACCTCCTTGGCTATGTCTGCTGTGCTGCAGATGATACTCTATTAGTCCATGGTAGGAAGGCGAGTAGTTGGAAACGGCTTGAATGTCGTTATTGCCGGACTGCCCAGCCCTCACATAATGCGCCAATCTGCCTCGACCTGGGGGCAAAGCGGGTGGTTCAAGAGATAATCGCTTCGGTAGTTCAGCATCCTAAGTTTCTCGAGTCGAGAAATCTGCGTGTCACTACGATGGCAGCTGTACGACGAATTGCGAAGCATTCTACAGATCCCGACTTTCTAGATGTAGAGGTCTCCGTGACTGCGCAGTGGTGCTTGAAATCACTTCAGAGTTCTGTCAGGGAGCTCCGCATTGCTGCCGGGTGAGTCTACATTAAGAGCATACTCACAGCTTATACCTAATCGAGCTGCAGGCGGACTATTGCTGTACTTATATCTTCGCCGAATCAGCCAGGGGTTACTTCGAAAGTTACGCAAAAAAATTGCGGAAACGTTCTTAGCATACTTCGCTCGCTCTCGGAACAAGATTCACCTCAACTTACTGAGACGTGTATTCTTGCCTGGTCCCAAGTCGGAAGGTAAGCTCGGAGACTCAACATCGTCTACAGACAGATGCTAAATTCTCATATAGTGTCATATTTGACGACCAGCTGAACCTCGTCCTCATTAAACTGGTTGATTACTTAGGTTCCGAGAGTATGACTACGTCTGCGGCTGCATTTGCTGAGGTATGAATACATAGTCGCCATTTTCCTTTTTGCGTTATATATATCTTACTTCAGACAGATAGTGAAACTTGCTCGCTCTCGGGGCATGACTACACGACAATTCTTGGAACCATTCTGGAGATTCCTTGCGTTCTCTGCCACCAAGGATCTTGTGGCTCGGCCAAAACTAACACGACTATTGGCTGAACTTCTAGACATGACCATTCCAGAATTTTTGCTTTACGTCCAAAAATATGCCTTGCCTTGGCTGGTGCTCACTAAAAAAAGGGAGGTCATTCAGAAGATCGCCGATGCTCGAGGCGAGAAAGAAGTCTGGCAACCGTGTCTCGATGAAGCTAACCTGGGTCCAATACTGGCTCTCTTGCTGACACAGGAGACCGATGACATCCGGCAGTATGCTATGGACTTATTGGGACATATATCTCCCCATCTTAACGAGCTAGGTGGGCTGCTCGAGCTGCTTCGAATAGAGCCAATAGGGACCACCTTAGAACTTCTAAAGGCAGCGGGCGATGCTGAAGAAGATCGCAAGCCTCATGTGGGAATTCAATGATACCCTAAGCTTTTCCCGTGAAATACTAATTGCTTCATAGATTCGCAGCGTCTTGAACAAGGTAGCGAGCATGATGTTAGCAGGGAGCGGGGATATGAAGAAAAAAGTTCATGCATCAGGCCCCTTTCTACAGAAGTATGCTCTGGCTCTCATGGCTGGGCTGACCCAGGTCATAAACGACGTGTCAAACCGGACCCCGACACAGGAGCGGAAACGGTACATTAAGGCAATGGAAGAAATGATTCGGACAGGCAAGCACTATATCCGTATTGCTCGCCCACAGGTAAAGTTGAGCTCTTGGTGTTCCCTTAACACAAACTGATCTGGGAATAGATATCGGCATGTCTTCAAGCAGCGATGTCATATGATGAACTTCGCTCCGTGGCGTTTTCGTGCTGGGCTGCGATGCTCCTTTATCTAGAGGATGCCGAGGCTCTTATTGAAACGACATTCTTTCTTATTAGTCATTACTGGTCCTCATTTGACGAGGCAACGCAGCAGCGTTCCCGGGATTTGATCGAATCTTTGTTAACTAAGGAAGGCCCTGTTTTAGAAGCGACTATAAGCAAACTGCCATCATTTAGTCATATCAACAGCCTATCTGATATTGAAGCTAAACTCAGTAAGCTTCGCCAGCCGGTTGACAGCCGAACGGCCTTCTCCTTGCTAGCCGAGAGAATTCGACATGAGAACGATGGTGTTGTTTTATTGGCCTTAAGGGAGCTTGCGTCTTATTTGCAGAGGCAGCAAGGCTATTTGCAGGCGTCTGCTGTAAGTGAACAACCTGACTCGGTTGTGCCTACTCTTGCCCGCTCCCTGCTCGATTGTTCATCGAGATACAACGGTATCCATAGCGAAATTAGCGACCTATGTACTCAATGCATAGGTTTAATAGGTTGTCTAGATCCGAACCGTGTGGAGACGGTTCGAGCTGAGAAGCAGATCGTCGTCAGAAGTAACTTTGAACATTCTGGCGAGACAACAGACTTCGTCATCTATATACTAGAGGAAGTGCTAGTGAAGTCATTTCTCTCCGCAACCGATACGAAGCTGCAAGGTTTCCTCTCGTTTGCCATGCAAGAGCTTCTCGAGAGAGCCGATATAAGGACTGCAGTCGAGATGGAAGGCTCACGGGAAGCTGCACCAATTTATCGAAAATGGCTTACGATGTCCGTAACAGCCCGAGAGGTTCTCATACCATTCTTGACTTCAAGATACGTGGTTCAACCAATGGCCCCGCAGAAGACAGAATATCCAATCTTCCGACCAGGTGTGACGAGGTACGCCAACTGGATGCGGAGCTTTACTCTTGATCTTATGCGAAAACCGCAAGCACCGTTTGCTGAACTCATATTTGAGCCTCTGTGTCGAGTAATTCGCATCAAGGACCTGTCGACGGCAGAATTTTTATTTCCTTACGTAGTCCTTCACATTGTTGTAGGTGAAAATACGACCAAAGAAGAGCGGTCGAATGTGCTTAATGAACTGCTCAACGTGCTCCGACACGAGGTTCCAACCAATGCAACTTACGAAGAGAGGGAAAACCAGAAATTATATTGCGAGGTAAGATACATGTTTATGTTCTATTATTATTCTTTACTGATCATGATAGGCCGTGTTTCGATTCATTGACTACGCTATGCGTTGGCTGCAGTTGAAGAGGACACAATCCAACCTTGGTGAACGGGATATGTCCGCAATTGTGAAGGTCCAAGAAATCCTTAACTCCATCCCGGCTGAGCTGATCTCACAGCGGGCGGTGGACTGTAAGGCTTATGCGCGAGCTTTATTTCACCTCGAACAACACATTCGTCAAGTAGATGAGCAGAGGAGAGGCGTCGAAGAGAAAGACAGATTGCTTCAAAGACTTCAGGACATATATACGCAAATCGACGAGCCGGACGGACTCGAGGGGATTTCTGCTCATTTACATGTGCTTGACGTCAATCAGCAGGTTCTAAGTCATCGAAAAGCCGGACGATGGGCAGCGGCACAGACTTGGTATGAAATCAAGCTCGCTGAAGATCCCGATAATGTTGAGGTCCAGATTGACCTCCTTACTTGTCTCAAGGAATCGGGACAACATGGTTAGTTTCTACTCGCCCAATTGTGATAGTTAACTAATTGTGATTGCAGATGTCCTTCTGAATTATGTTGAGGGCATTGAGAAGCACACTGCTGTCACGACAATTAATCGGATAGTACCGTATGCCGTGGAAGCGTCGTGGGCGACGGGAAGATGGCAGACGATGGAAAAGTTCATCACAAAATATCAGGGGGACCGCACGGAAAACTTCAACGTGTCTGTCGCCCAAGCGCTTCTTTACCTGCGAAAAGGATGGACCAAAGCCTTCATCGATGAGATGAGAATAATGAGGGATAGGGTCAACGCTTCGATGAATTACTCAGTCACGTCGTCATTACAGGCTTGTCACGAGCCGATGTTGAAATGTCACGTACTAACGGATTTAGAGCTAATTGCTGGTATTAACAACGACGGCAATCAACACCCTCAAGAGATACTTCAAACCCTCAACAGGCGTCTTGAGGTCCTCGGGTCTTATGTCAATGATAAGCAGTATATATTAAGCATTCGTCGGGCGGCTATGGAGCTCATGAGGTAGGTTTCTGCGACTCGCGGACTATGTCTTCCAAAGCTAATTTGAATAGGCCAAGATTTAGTGATCTGGATATCTCAGCTCTCTGGTTGTCAAGTGCTCGACTTGCGAGAAAGGCCAATTCTATGCACCAGTCATTCAATGCCGTACTCCACGCCTCTCAACTCGGTGATGACTCTGCAACTATTGAAAACGCCCGACTCCTGTGGAAAGAGGGCCATAACAGGAAGGCAATACAGACCCTCCAAGGTGCTATCGACAGCAAAGCCTTCACTAGTCGAAGTTTTACTGAACACGAATCCTCCGAAAAGAATCCTGAGTCGCAACAGAATATGTTGACCGCGCGTGCTCAATTGCTTCTTGCGAAGTGGCTTGACAATGCAGGCCAGACGCATGCTAGCGCGCTACGGGAGCATTATCGAAACGTCCCCAGAAACTATGGCACATGGGAGAAAGGCCACTATTACCTTGGTCGGCATTACAAGAAGGTTCTTGAGTCCGAAAGAACGCTCAAGCCAGATGATCAGAGCGATGAATATCTGACGGGAGAGACCGCCAAGCTCGTGGTTGAGAATTACGTCCGGTCGTTGAATTATGGGACCAAGTATCTATATCAGACTCTTCCCCGAGTTCTTACACTCTGGCTCGAGCTAGGTGCCCAAGTTGACAAAGCACCGGAAGGCAAAATTTCGCTCTCCAAAGAGCTTTACCATCGTCGCAAAACACAACTCAGTGAGCTTCACAAGTACCTTCATAAATGCATCCTTAGGCTGCCTGCATACATCTTCTACACGGCTCTACCTCAAATTGTGGCTCGTATTGCTCATCCTAATTCTGAAGTCTTTATGTTACTCGAGGAGATTATAATAAGAGTCGTTGAAGCCCATCCGAGACAAGCTCTGTGGAGCTTGTTTGCCGTCATGACGTCTCGGCAGACCAACTCTGAGCGGAGGGTACGTGGTCAACAGCTGCTACAGAAGCTTAGGGGTAGGAGTAAGAAGGTGGATAATGGCTCATTAGAATTGAAGACTTTAATTCGATTGGGCGAGAAGTTGGCCGAGCAGCTTCTCTTAGCCTGCAACAATGGCGATTTCCAAAGCAATAGGACGACAGTGGCGAGCATCACTCGCGATCTAAACTTCAACCACAAATGTACACCATGCCCTCTCGTGGTACCGATCGAGGCTTGCCTTACAGCCACGCTTCCTACTCTCACGGATAATGTCAAGAAACACAAGGCGTTTTCGCGAGATGTCATTCTCATCCAGTCTTTCTTAGATGAGGTTCTCGTGTTGGGCTCTCTAGCAAAGCCTCGAAAGCTCACAGCTCGAGGTTCGAACGGAGTCAACTATGGTCTTCTAATCAAACCAAAGGATGATCTTCGAACCGATCAACGTCTCATGGAGTTCAACAGTATGATTAATCGATCCCTGAAACGAGATGCCGAGTCCAGTAGGAGACAGCTTTACATAAGAACATATGCAGTCACGCCGCTGAATGAAGAGTGTGGTATCATCGAGTGGGTCGACGGCCTTAAAACACTTCGAGATATCCTTCTCAACATCTACCGATCTCGCGGGATTGTGCCTAATTATCAACATCTAGCAATGATGATGAACGATGCTACAACGGGAGGGGGGAATACCATAATATTCACGAAGGATGTATTAGGGATGTTCCCCCCTGTGCTTCCCAATTGGTTTATTGCGCAGTTCCCAAATCCCTCAGCTTGGTTCTCAGCTCGACTGAGGTACACTCGTTCTTGCGCTGTCATGTCGATGGTTGGCACTATCCTAGGACTTGGTGACCGTCACGGTGAGAATGTGCTCCTCGAAGAGGGCAATGGTGGCGTATTCCACGTCGATTTCAACTGTCTCTTCGACAAGGGTCTCACCTTCGCGAAGCCCGAGCGGGTCCCATTCCGCTTAACGCACAATATGGTTGCGGCGATGGGAATCTACGGCTACGAGGGCCCATTCAGACAATGCTCGGAGTTGACGTTGAGCATCCTCAGGCAGCAGGAAGAGACGCTGATGACTATTCTAGAGGCGTTTATATACGACCCGACGCTGGATCTGCAGCGAGACAAGCGCAGGAAGAATGAAGTTGTCAGGCTCAACCCACAGAGCGTGGTAGACAGCATTAAGAGGAAAGTCAGGGGTTTGCTACCGGACGAGAGTATTCCCTTAGGGGTTGAAGGACAGGTGGAAGAACTGATCAAGCAGGCGGTCGATCCGAAGAATTTGGCCTCCATGTACATTGGCTGGKGTCCTTTCCTGTGAGGAGGAAGAGGAATGTGTGGAAAATTGTCTAGCCATTGCTATAACAAACACATAGATAGCTTCATGCTTCCCCGATGACTGTTATCAGTAGGTCTACATATGGGTTTAAATGCAGCCAGTCAGTCGCAGCTATGTCTCTTGAAGACTGCTAATTCAGTAGAGAGATACGATGTATATCTGAAAAGGACGAAAATCAAATAAAAAGGATGAAATTTTGATGTGCACAAACATTGAAGATCTTCCAAACTGGTGATCGTTTCCTGTGGTGTGAAGCACCCGGTTACGTGCGAATCGTATGTTCCATCATTCAGGGTCATTACAGCGGTAAATGCCCTGTAAAATGCACTTGGGTGGTACCGCAGAAGCCACTAAATTTGTATGGAGAAGCTTGAACCTGTCAGCTCTAGCGCTGTATGTTCGAAGCACCTGCGCTGTAGTTGCTGCCTAAATTGCCCTGGACCAACTATTAGGCTACCGCAGGTCCTGGGCCTGTTTCCGTCCTTCTCACGCGCCGCCACTGCGAACGTGTTTCGCCCTCCCAATTCTTTTAATCTCAACCCTCCTCTTCCGCTTTCACTCTTCACTTTCTCCTCAACGCCCGAGCAACCCATCTGACTTTCTTTATCTTATTATTTCTTTCAGGTGCCTTGCGTTTGATTTCTTTTTGACTTGAAGGAAATTCCACCTTGAGTCGAATTGACGTCGAAACTGTGGTTTCTCGAGCAGCGCAATCTAGTCAACTACTACCATCCTTATCCTTCTCTGTGCACCGCACAGAAAGGGATCATCATCCCATCTCATACTCGAACCCCCTTCACCTTTCATATCATAATAACCCCCAAATACCACGCGACTTCATACACCAACCTGTCTTTTGGACAAACTCGAAGCAAACATGTCTTCTTACCGCGTCGGTAGGTCCTAATCTTTCTCGCCTTCCCAACCTCCTTGGAGATTACATGTCATATTCTGCGATGTAACTTTCATCACCACCATCGCACTCACAATTTCACCCAACTTTGGGAATCGCGTAACTGACTAGATTTTTAGAGCTTGCCGGCACCGGCCGCGCTGGTTGCCAGGATGGCGAATGCAAGAAGAAAGGCGACAAAATCCAGAAGGGTGAACTTCGCTTTGGAACCTGGGTCGTTATGCAGGAGCACGGTTCATGGCGATGGAGACACTGGTATGATTACTAACAGCGCTCTACAAAAAACGAGCCTTGGATACTTAACTAACCAAACCATAGGGGTTGCGTCTCTGGCAAGACCATTAGTAATCTTCAAGAGTCCATCCAGACGGACGGCGGGTACCAGTGGGACATGCTCGACGGCTATGATGAGTTAGAGTAGGTCTCATGAATTACGAGCTGCCATTCTCACTTCGCTGACATTTTGCTACAGCGATCMCCCTGAGATTCAAGCCAAGATTCGAAATGCCGTCGAACAAGGCCACATCGCCCCTGAGGATTTCAAGGGCGTAAGTTTCCATCTCCGCGCATCTTCATGAAGCTCTAGCTGACGCCCGATAGGATCCCGAGTTCAACAAGCCTGGCCAGACTGCCATCCGTGGGCGTGCTAAGAAGCCAAAGAAGGCTGAGAACGAGGTTAGTACAATTTGCGATTTCGATTCTACTGTTGCTCACATCTCTTCACAGGACGACGAGGCTGAGGATTCTCCCAAGAAAGCCGCTCCCAAGAAGTCTGCCAAGCGTAGTCGCAAGAAGGCTGGCGATGATGATGACGAAGAGGAGGAAGAGGCCAAGCCCGCCAAGAAGAAAGCCAAAGGCAGTCGCAAGGCAAAGAAGGCCGCCGATGAGGATGAGGAGGAGCCAGAGGAAGCTGCTCCTGCTAAAGCTGCTAAAGCTCCTGCCAAGAAAGCTCGAAGCAAGAAGGCAGCCAAGGTCCCCAGCCCCGAACCTGAGGACGAGCTAGATGAGGAGCCTGAGCCTGAGCCTGAGCCAAAGCCAGCTCCGAAAGCCAAGGCCAAGGCCAAGGCGAAGGCGACGGTTAGTCGCAAAGCCAAGAAGGCCGCACCTGAGCCGGAGCCGGAGCCGGAGCCGGAGTCGGAACAGGAGCAGGAGCAGGATGAGGAAGACAAGAAACCTGCCCCAAAGCCAGCGCCAAAGGCAAAGGGGGGCCGTAAGACTAAGGCCAAGGCTGCTGCCGTCGATGATGAAGTTGAAGAGGAAGAGGCTGCTCCTAAGCGCGGACGAGGCCGAGGCCGAGCTAAGAAAGCCTAAGGTCACAATTCTTCGCTTCGATGGACGTTGTCTCGCGAATGGAATGAGCAGAGGGGACACGGAAAGGAAGTTGGGATCATTTCCACTAACATACGCGGTCATTATACATGGTGGCTCACGCCCCTCGTTTACCGTCACGTCCCCCATCACACGATGCCTACGGCAAGGGAGCTATTTGGACTGATGATATTTCCTTTTCTTTTCCATATGGAGAGTTTCTTTGGTCAGGCAGAAGCATTGAGATGGGGTGTGTCCACATGGTTGCTTGCAATATCACCAAGAAAAAACGAAGGTGCAGATAGGAGTTTTGCTACGATGAGATACCAATTGATGCTTTAGATTGTTGCTATCGTCAAGATTGGTCCCCAAGCTGTACATATTTCTACAGCATTAAGTGAATACGAGGAACGGCATGGTATTTTACCATTCATACTTATAAATTGATTTTTCGTGAATTTATATGCCCGTCTATATCATAGGGGACGACCTTGATGGTCCGAAGGCCAGCATCTGCTAATTAGCCTTAGTAACTTAATACACTAACTAGATGTATAAAACTTACGTAACATTAGTGAAGTAATGTGCTCGGTAGTTGCATAAACACCTATGTAAGCATTGTATCATAGGTGGATCTTCGAATCCCATCAACGTTGTTAGTCGTTAGTTGACAACTTGGTACCTTTAGCTATAGGATCGACCGCGATGTTCGAGGTCATCTAACACGACAATTCAACTCTACACAGCATCTGCCGCGTTGAGACACCCCTCAGCGCATCGATCCAAGATGCATCTACCTACACAGACCCTGTCCCTTGCCGTGCTCCTAGCTCTGCCCGCGGCCGTGCGCGCCGTCTTCAAGGACGAGGTCGGCCACATCGATTACCACCACGAACTCCTCGGCGTCCCACAACGCGAAACTACTTTCTTCCATCGACCCAGACCGCAAGAAAAGGCTAGCTTGCTATATACCCTTAGCGATCTAGGTGTGCTGGGTGCAGTCAACCCGGGCAATGGCGGGATTGTGTGGAGGCAGCTACTCAGCCAAAATATCACCGGCGGCGATGGCGGCGGGCATCTAAGGGCCGGCGAAGACGAGACGTGGCTGACGAGCGCGCTGGGAAGCGCCGTGCACGCGTGGGATGCGATCTCCGGCCGCAATGTGTGGACCCTGGATTTCGACGGCAGGGTCAAGGACCTCGAGGTCATGGAGATGACGGAGGGCGATCGGAAGGATGTGCTCGCGCTGCATGAAGAAGACGGAACGACGGTTGCGAGGAGGATACACGGTGTTGAGGGACGCGTGGTCTGGGAGTTCAGAGGGGTCACCAAGGATATCCCGCTGCAGGTTAGCACTAATGTCGAGAAGGTGTTCGTCGTCACGCTGCACGGCTCCCTGCTCTCGTATAACCTCAAGGTCATCGTCCTGGATACCCTAACGGGCAGGAAGCTCGATGAGATTATCCTCGGGACCAAGGGCGAGGTCCAGAAGCCTGAGGATGTGCAGTTCGTCGGTGCGAACTCCGCGGCTCCCGTCGTGGCTTGGACGGATAATACCCTGACGAAGCTCAAGGTCAATGTTCTCGGCTCGAAGACCAGACACGAGTTCCCTCTTGTGGCGGACGCGGTGGGCGTCGAGGTTCACGCTCCGCATACGATTCGCTCCGCGCCGCATTTCCTCGTGCATACTCGCACTAAGAAGGGGAGCAAGGCCGATGTGTACCATGTTGATCTCAAGAGCAGTGCTATCACCAAGGCTTACGATCTACCGTTGCTGGAGGGCGGAAGCGCCTTCTCGACGAGTTCGTCTGCTGCTAATGTCTACTTTACGCGAGTTACGGCCGACGAGGTTATTGTCACTTCATCTATTTCCCACGGCATCCTGGGCCGTTGGTCGTTAAAGACGGGAGCGAACAAGGTTAATGCTGTACATGGTGTCTCCGAGGTTATCAAGAAATCGGAGGATAACTACGCTGTGCGGTCGGCCATCGTCACTGACGACGATGACTGGACACAGATCGTCAATGGAGATGTGTCCTGGACTAGACCTGAGGGCCTGAGTGGTGTGGTTGCTGCTACCTGGGCAGAAATTCCCGAGTCGGAGGATCTAGCTAAGACGTTGGAGGCCGAAGCTCATACTGATCCTTGGTCTGCTTTTGTTCACCGTGTACGCCGTCACATCGATGAGCTGCAGTACTTGCCCGCTTGGTTGCAGACGATCCCTACCCGTCTTGTGGCTAGTATTATCGGTTCAGAGACCCTGGGATCGAGCAATAAACTCACCCGAGACAGCTTTGGGTTCAACAAACTTGTGGTTCTAGCTACCAAGCGAGGCAAGCTTTACGGACTCGATACCGGCAACCACGGAAAGATCGTTTGGTCTAAGTCGGCGAATGAAACTCCTGGAAACAGACCTTGGAATGTGAAGGCCATCCACGCTGACGATGTGAATGGATTTGTCACTGTTCGCGGAGCTGATGGCGAATTGATCATTGTTAAATCGGACACTGGTAAGACTGTTGAGGTCATCCCGGTTGGCTTATTCCCACCGGTAGAGAGCGCTGTTGTGGTGGACAGCGATGCTGGTCCTTGGCTGCTCCCTATCAATGAGGGCGGGAAGATCCCCGAAATCCAGAGTTCGTTCGCACCTAAACAGACAGTTGTCACGCGGACAAGCGACGGCGGCATCAGGGGTGTGAAGTTTGTGCCCAAGGACGGGCATGCTGTTGAAGTTCCTACTTGGTTCTTCAMCCCCCCTGTTGGACAGAAGATTGTTGCAACGGCAAGCCGATCCAAGCACGATCCCATTGCTTCCATTGGGCGAGTACTAGGTGACCGAACTGTCAAGTATAAGTACTTGAACCCTAATACTCTGGTGGTTGCAGCGATCGATGAGCAAGCGAACTCGCTTACGGTCTACCTCCTAGACACAGTATCCGGACAGGTCTTGACCTCATCAACCTATGAAGGTGTTGACCCAACCAAAGATATCACCTGTGCCATGGCCGAGAACTGGTTCGTATGCTCATTCTTCGGGCAATACAACCTACGAGAAGCACAATCACAATACCTAAAGGGGTACCAAGCCGTCGTAACCGACCTCTACGAATCCGACAACGCAAACGACCGCGGCCCCCTCGGCGACTCAGCCAACTTCTCATCTCTCGACCCCGTAGACATCCCTACGGGTCCATACCTCCCATCAGCAGTCTCAAAGGCCTACATCCTCTCGGGCCCCATCACCTCGCTAGCAGTAACGCAGACGCGCCAGGGAATCACCAGCAGACAGCTCCTGGCCTACATGCCGGACTCGCACGCCATCGTCGGCATCCCGCGCCTGGCCCTCGAGCCGCGGCGCCCCGTGGGCCGCGACCCGACGCCCGCCGAGCTCGAGGAGGGCTTGAGTAAGTACGTCCCGGCCATCGAGCTCAACCCGCAGATGCAGATCACGCACCAGCGCGACGTGTTCGGCGTCCGGCGGATCATGGCCGCGCCGGCCATCCTCGAGAGCACTAGTCTGGTGTTCGCGTATGGGATCGATGTCTTTGGCACCAGGGTCGCGCCGAGTCTCGCGTTCGATGTGCTGGGGAAGGGCTTCAATAAGATCGCGTTGATTGGCACCGTGGTTGCGCTTGTTTTGGGCGTTGGGGTTTTGAGGCCTATGGTGAGTACTTATTTATTCGTTCCTGAGTTGGAATGGGGCTGGAATGTGATAGGATATGATATGCTAATATTGATTACAGGTTCGCAAAAAGCAGATCGATGCTCGGTGGAAGGCGTAGATACTCTAGGAGTGATTGGACGAGGCGAGTGTGTGGGAAAGCTTACCCGCTAGAGAAGAAATAGAAAGGTAAAAAAGAAACACAAAGTGAAGGGCAATGAGGTTGGATTGTACAACAAGTTTTGTAGGAGAGAAATGTCATTTATAGAGCCGAGTATGTCAACTTGGCTTGTAGAAGATATCGAATACACGATTTCATAGTAGTCTATATTTACTCCTTATTCTTGTGGTGTTGTATATTGTAACCTGTGATACCATCTAAACCTCTGTCTACTGTTTTGGTTAGAAAAGGATAGCTACGATGGTTTAGACGTAGTAGAACGAAATAGACGAAACGGAATGCGCTTTGCAAGAGGGAAAAGGGGGGATGGGGTGGAAAGTTGAAGAGTAATCCCTACTCTAGTCAACTATTTCATAACTGACCCGGCAATTCACATGCCAGGTACCACATCGTCACCATACGTTATATTTTAACTTTATTCTTATTCCTCCTCTATTTGCATCTATTCGTCTCTATCGTACCACTCCATGCCTTCTTCAGTATACGAACAGCACGAAATACGAAGTCAGAACTTCCCAATATCATCCATCACTCACTCACCAGCCCTCTAAGGTGACAGCCTCTTCGGTGTCCTTGGGTAATAACTCGTCAAATGCACACTGGGCAAGTTCAAGTACCACGCCACCACACGGTCCAATCCAATACCACCTCCTCCATGGGGCGGCACACCCGCCGACCTGAACACATCGACATACTCCTTGATACCGGGGCTCTTGGGGTCGATGCCCTTCTTGCGCAACCGCGCCTCGAGCAGCTCGGGGATGTGGATACGCTGGCCACCGGACAGGATCTCCTGGCCGCGCATGAAGAAGTCGTAGGCGTTAGTCACCTTGGGGTTCTCGGGGTCCTCGATGGTGTAGAAGGGGCGCGCGCTCTCGGGGAACTTGTCCAGGACGTAGAAGTCGGTGCCGAACTTCTTGCGCACGAGGGCGCCCAGGGCCTTCTCTTGCGGCGTGCTCATGTCCTCGTCGTCGGACACGTTGCGGAACTCCTCGGGGCCTTCCTCGCGGAGGAGCTTCTGGCCTTCGGCGAAGGTGAGGCGGACTTCCTTGCCGGGCTCGGGGAGCAGGAAGTCGTCGGAGGGGTAGATGGCGCGGATCAGGTCGATTTGCTCCTTGCAGCGCTCCTTGAGGCCGCGGAAGATGTAGAGCATGACGCCCTCGATCATGTGGAGGACTTCGTGGTAGTGGTCTTCGATTTCCATTTCCAGATCGAGACCAGTGAACTATTAGTTACTGTTAGTTATGTCCCCAGGGGGCCTTCTAATAGAATCTTTACCTCAGTCATGTGTCTAGGGGTGTTACTGTTTTCTGCTCTGAATACAGGCCCAATACAATAGACACGCTTCCGGCCACCAGCAATCTCGATTTGCTTGTAGAACTGGGGTGATTGCGCAAGGTAGGCTTGCTTCTCGAAGTACGGCAGCGAAAACACATTAGCACCACCCTCGGAAGCAGCACCAATAAGACAAGGCGCCTCAAATTGGACAAAGTCCTTAGAGTCGAGATATTCGCTGAATAGCTTGCGTACAGTCATTCGGACATCGGCGATCGCCTGTTGGACAGGGGCTCGCTTGTGCATGGCCGGGTTGTTCAGATGCGTCGACAAGCTCGCTGACGGAGCAGCAGCCAAGTCGGCAATAGAAAGATTCGCAACTGCCTCGGCCGCTGCTGCGGCGGACGCTTGGGGGTCCTCATCTTCGAAGCTTGCTACGGCCTTGTTCGCGGCGTTGAGACCCAGGGGTAGAACCTCCGGACCAGCGGAAATCAGGAAGGCCTTGGTTATGTGCAGCTCGTAGTTGCTCACGCGACAACTTTTGACGGGCTCAAGGGGCTTCTGGACGGTGGCTTCGACGAGAACGAAACTCTCTAGTCGTAGGGCGCCAACCCATTTAACCATCTGCTTGCTAACTGGCTTTCCCTCGGCGCTGGCAGCCACAACTGCTTGTATGGACCAGTTGCGCTCTTCTCGCAGTTCGAGGAAGGCCATCTTGGCGCCCTGCATACGGGCATTTTGTATCCACGCTCGTAGCTTAATCGTCTTTCCAATGTGCTCGTCGCCAAGGTGCTTTAGTTGTACCTTTTCGGCGGCGACTCTGGTTGTGTGAGTAGTTTCATGGCTAATATCGCCATAGTTGTCCTTGGCCAGATCCTCGTTTCCGCCAGAAGCGGCTTTCTGGGCGGCGGCGGCAGCTTCTCGCTCAGCAGCCTTACGAGCCTTCTCGGCTTCCTTCTTGGCCTTGGCTTCGGCCTTCTTTGCGCCCTTCTTGGACTGGGCTGGAGCTTCGCCCTCTGCCGGCGGGGCAGCGCCCGAAGCTTGGGCAGGGTCGACGGGAGCTTCAGACATGTTTTGTTAGTAGTTCTGGGAGAGAAATTGGATTAGAATAAACTCAATTGGAGAAAGAGCCCGAGAACAGAGCTGCAGAATCCCTCCTTTTATGCCGTCGGTGCGAAGCGCAACGTACGATAGGTGGCAGATATTTGGAAGTTCTGACTCTTCCGGTCAACGTGTGACGCGGGGCAATTTTCTGTTCACGGCGGGATGCGGGAATGGAGGGGCACCATTCGGTTAATTCCATGTAGCTAAGTATTTTGTGGGTAGCTACATATTCAACATCAATTAGCATCTTAATGGTTAACTGAATTTTTCATCTTCATACACTTTCTCACTCATACCTGGTACCTCTATTCAACATAAACCACTCCATATAAACCGGACGAGATAACAAAATCGGAAACCAAGATGTCTGAAATCCAAGTAGCCAAGCCCAGACCCGCAGCCCCCAAGGCCAAGTCCAAGAAGCGCCGTCAAGACGATGATGGTGTTTCTCGAAAACGAAGGAAGCCAGCAGCTTATGAAGAGGACGAAGAGTACCTCGACCTAGACGCCGGAGTGAACAAGAAGATAGCCCTAGTCGACAACCTTCTACTCGCAGACCACCTAGCCAAGAAGATCAGGCGGTTCGGCACAGATTTAAAGCCCGTTGAGCTTAGCCAGCTAGATATATCACGTATGATCACACCGTCTCATACGTTCTTGACAGACCCGGCTAATAGATGAACCAGCAAACTGCATCACAGACACCACGTCGTTTCAGAAGATTCGAAATCTCGAGAATTTGCCTGAATTCTTGGAGCAATTCGCGGATCCGAAGAAGCTCGGCGAGGCACCCAAGCAGAATGGCTCACCGCATACCATTATCGTCACCGGTGCCGGTCTAAGGGCTGCAGATCTCGTTAGGTACGGCCCTTAATCCTCATATCACCTGTGGCAGTATGAGACTCACAGAATTGCAGAGCTGTCCGAAAATACCAAACGAAAAACAATACAATAGCGAAACTGGTATGTATTCGATTATTCTCTTTAGTAAAAAATTATTTTAGCTAATAGGTATCTAGTTTGCCAAGCACATCAAGCTCGAGGAAAGCGTACAATTTCTCGAGAAGCACCGCACGGGCATCGCCGTGGGTACGCCCGTTCGACTCTCTGATCTGGTGGACAAATGTAAGTGTTCTCTTCACCAACCAAGTTCAACTCATCAAGTCTGACAAGCAAATAGCTGCCTTAAAATTGGATAACCTCAAGCGACTAGTTGTCGATGCATCACACATCGACCAAAAGAAGCGCGGCATCATGGACATGAAGGAGACCATGCTACCTCTGGCGCGCTGGCTAGCGCGACCCGAGTTCAAAGAGCGGTATGCAGACCCCGAGAACGGTCTGGAGCTGTTATTCTATTGACCGAGGAGGCACGGCGTTGTGGTTATTCTTTCGGCGCATTCAAGTAGTATGATAGAACAGGGACCTCGCTTATGAGAACATACGAGGCGATCACATATGATACCCAGCAAATCGACAAACTATCCATTATATCCGTTCGATGCGCACTCGTGTCAGACACACTTCTATCAGTCGAGAAGGGCTATTCGCTGTATTCCGGCAGAAATATCATGCCTAAGTATACGTGGCCCGTTCCTCTACAACATCAGCAAACCAGGCGTTGGGAGAGTTGGTTGATCGATTATTTAATAGTATACCTAGACAGGTGCCAGCATGACTGATTTATACGGGTGACCATCACACCATACTAACATCTACACTCCGTCTTTAATAGTGAGTCTTCCATATGTACATCATAAGAAAACCGAAAATTATGATGTTCGTCTAGCTCTAGTAGCCGTTCATCCAGTAATCTAGTACAAGAACGAACGCGATCCACATCACCAAGCCGAAGAATGACGACTCTGACCGAGCCCCTTTAGAGACGGGAACCACCCATGGCCGACTAGAAGTGGTGGTGGTGACTTCTGCGGCTTGGGACGTCTCGAGGAACGCACTAAGGGTCGGCGAGTACGTGACCGGGGAGTAGGACACCGTAATGAAATCGGTAACCGTGGTTGTGATAGTTGTAGTCTGGCCTATGCCGGCAATACTCTCTTGTCGCAGCTGCAGACCTGGTACGTTTGCGACTTCTCGACCGGCGAGATAGTCTTCTTCCCGAGACTTCAGAAGCTCGTTGTCAACCCTGCCGGGAGCTACCATGTAAATCTTAGCACCGAGACTCATGCAGAGTGAGATTGAGTGGCTAAGAGCTGGGCCGTAATTGTTCGAATCACATTGCGAATAGAGGCACTGGAAAAGGGACTGCGCAGAATAGACATCAGCCGGATATGGACAATCGATTGAGTTGAAGGGATACAGACTCTCTGGTAGTCTTTCTCATTACAGAGACATCTTGTGTCGAGGCATTGCGTCACAAACATGCTATCGACCATACAGCGAGAGGCACAGCCTCACGAATAGTTAGCTGAGTTATGTACAATCTAACAAGAGAGGCAAGACTGAGCTGGACTCACTCGGTGGACCCGCTGGTGGCTCGGATATAGTACCATTGTTCATACCAACGGCAAGTTGCAGTAGGTTCGCAAAGAGAATCTGCGTAAGAAGGATCCCGATTGGCTTCATTGTGTCTAGAAACACACGAGGCGCCGAATAACAGTCGCGAATCGAGAAAGAACTGAAGAGTATTGTGAATCCCTGTGTCTGATTCTATGGGAGTTCTGCTTTCCTAGATTCCATAAATCGTATAAAGCGAATGACTGAAGACAGTAAGGATGATCACCAAGAGAATCAATCCGAGGAAACGAATGTTGATGTTTGGCAATCCAAAAACGAGGGTGACGATTTGAGGAACCTGATGTTGTTGTGATGTGAAGGAGATGACAGACAAAAGTAGGACTTCGAGATTGAATGTAATCAGGCAGTTTCCGGCCCAGTCACTTGGGTGGGAGCACCTTACTTCTCCTATTGCCCCTGCTGAAGTTGGAACCTTAGAGGAGACATTATATATTAAGATACGATGGAAGGTACGATAGTATACCTATGGGTCACTCGTACCCGCTTGCACAGAGTTGGTACCTCAAATTGGGCATCGTGATTCGCTAAGTACCTAGGTACCTCCTATACATGAACCCCTTTCTACCTATCGAAGCAGTCACTGGGACACTTTCTTGCTTCAGAGGATAAGTGTGCTCTAAGTTTATATCTTGATATATGCCTGGCTAGTTCAGTGATAGGGTAGGATAGGATTCTGGACTTGTATTAGGTAGGCTACCAGGCAATTCAAAGGTTTGAAGATAGAGAGGATAGTTAAAACGGACCTAATCGTAAATACCAGTGACTGAATTGCCATATGATTCATATATTGAACGATGTTATGTAGATGTTACAAGTCCAACTGAGCTTTTGAGCTTAAATATATCTATGAATAGTTTCCGATGAGCTTCCCGTCCGTACACCCGGGGGGAGATAGGATATTGGGAATAAGACAAGGCCCCTCGTCCCTGTAGCTTCTCTAGACTCCCTTTAAGAACTAATGGATACTGATAGGGATTCAAATGATTTCTTGACTGAGTGAATATGTCCTAGATAGAGCTTCATAAACTATAGGAGAAAGTTAGATAAAATAACTTAGCAAGGATAGGGGCTTGGGAAGTAAGTTTCTCAACAGCCAATTATTAAAGCCCGTTAATGCTATTCATTCTTGAAATAGACTCTATACTCTATAGAACTTTGAGTAACAACACTGAATGAGGAAAATGTAGATCAAGATTATCGTATTTCCTTTAAGATCGTGATATCTCGAGGGAAGGAAGTCTCGCTAAGAGGTATATGCATCTAGGAAAAAGGCTAGTAAAGGCACTAATGCATTTACGAAGCCTGAATCTATGCGCCCTAAAAATCCGTTATCGATAGCCCCACACACCAGTCGAGCTCGTCGCAGAGCTCCACTAAAATTTTCTGCTGGAACTGTGCTTGCGATTCTTTTCAATCTGTATCAGAAGCGCGTAGTGCACCGCTTTTCAAATCGAGACACCTTTCTCAAATATTTGGATAATATCCTCCGCTCATCCGATTGCTCCAAATCCTTTCCTAGGACGTTAGCCGCTACAATGCCTTCCAAGAAGCGCAAGTCGGAGGACGACCCCACGGTCAGCGCCGCCGTGACCAGCGACACCACTGGCAAGAAGCGAAGACGTCTAAGCAATGCCAGCGCGGACGAGGCCGCCCCCAGAGCTGAGAAGAAGGCCAAGAAAGACAAGAAGGATAAGAAGGACAAGAAAAGCAAGAAGTCGTCCAAGAAGGACAAGGACCACAAGCGCAAATCCGCCGCCGAGGAAGAAGACGCTGCTGAAGAGGCTGCGCCCGAAGCCAATGGACAGTCCGACGACTCTCCCATGGCTGAGGCCCCTTCTACCGCCGTAGAGAGCAAGGAAGAGACCTCGAAGCCCTCCAAGAAGAGCAAGAAGGAAAAGAAGGAGAAAAAGAAGGACAAGAAGTCCTCCTCCGCCAAGCCCTCCGCAGACGAGCAGCCCACCAACGACACCACCACTCAAGAAGAACCTGCTGCCGCCGCCGACGCCGAAGAAGTTGACGCCTCCGAGCTGAACGGCAAGAAAGCGCCCCGCTTCATAGTCTTCGTCGGCAACCTGCCCTACAGCGCGACCGTCGAGCAAATCACAGCGCACTTCTCGGCCGTGCACCCGGTGTCAGTGCGCCTGCTGCACAACCCGCAGACGAAGAAGTCGCGGGGCATCGCGTTCGTCGAGTTCGGGCGGTACGACCACATGAAGGCGTGTCTGAAGACGATGCACCACAGCACGTTCACGTGCGCGAACGGCAAGGGCGGCACCGACGAGCGCAAGATCAACGTCGAGCTGACCGCTGGCGGCGGAGGGAACACCGAGCACCGGAAGGAGAAGATCAAGGCCAAGAACGCCAAGTTGAACGATGAGCGCGCGAGGCGGGCTCAGGAGGAGATCAAGGCTAAGGCCGAAAAGGGAGCGAAGGGAGATGCTGCGAAGGAAGAGAAGGCTGGAGGGATGGAGGATGCTATTCACCCGAGCCGAAGGAAGTTTCACAAAGCTTGATCATCTTGATACCCAGATAGCTACCTCTACGCTGGTATACACCATTAGGTAGCTCGTAATGATTGCCTTTGCTTTAATACGACCACATGTCTCTTCTAATCAAGCATCGCCTTTCACGTAGACGAGGTTGCAAACAACAATAATAATTGGGGGGGATGCTGTAAAATTTAGACTCCTCTCGCAAATATGCTATCTACAGAACTGTGAAAAAGCGAGTTGAACATCCTTGGGGGGCTTTGATATCTTGCTTGCTACCGTCTACCTAAGTTCAGGTCCAGGGCGACCGACTCTCCTGCAGAAATAACTAAACCGAGACCTGCTACACCTAATCCAATCCGGCCGGGCCAAGATTGTTGAAAAGTAGAGGTATCGTCGGTTGTAAACGTGCTAGAAATCCTAGCAACAAGTATTCTGTAGGTTCCACGTACGCCTTGCCCCTGATTCCTCTGCTGACGGCTTGAGACTTCTGCTTGCAACTTGCTTCTTCCCTCTTCTATTCTGTACTTGTATCATCATGGTCGAATCATCCGTGGCCTTCCAACGATAAAAACGGCCACCAAAAACGTCTGTGGGTATGTAGGTTTCAAATGAGGGGACGCGAAATATGGGTAGTCGGCCAACTTCGAAGATGCCTGAATACGTCGGTTCCTCATGGAGGAGAGTGTCATCTTTCCTATATGTCCACCAAAAACGCCTCTTCATCGTTTCGCAAAACTTTCTGGCTCGCTCGACCAAAGCTTTCAAGAATTCCAGTAATATCTTCTAAATGCCGTTTATAGAATTGTGCATTTTCCTTTGCCTTTGCCTCCTTTCACGGGAACTGGCCTAGGGTTAAGGACGGCGCTGTGATCAAAATTAGTATGTGGCGGTGCCTTGGGGGTTGTGTAGCTATAAGTATCATACCGAATAGCCTCGTCAAAAACGCTCTTGAGGTTCCGCTGCGTAAGGGCTGAGCATTCCAGGTACTTGTGGGCCCGGATCTCCTTCGCGCAAACTAGAGCCTGGTCATATGAAACGGGTTCCATTCTCTTGGCCCGAAGGCTTTCCAGGGTGGCGGGGTCTTCTCGCAAATCAAGCTTGGTACCGACCAAGATGATGGGAATGTTCGGCGCATGGTGATCGATCTCAGGATACCACTAAGCTGAGTTAGCAGCTTCATCTAGGGAAGCGGTCTAGCTAGCTAGCTATCTTCCGATGCTTACGTACCTTGGCTTTAACGTTGTCGAACGAAGGCGGGCTGACAATGGAGAAGCAGATTAGGAAGACATCGGTCTGAGGGTAAGAGAGCGGTCGCAGTCTGTCGTAATCTTCCTGACCAGCAGTATCCCACAGTCCTAAGCTGATGGGTTTGCCATCGACCATCACACTCGCCGAGTAGTTATCGAAGCTGCATGTTGAGCATTAGCAGACTTGCTAGAATAGAGGCACGGTAATCCATTGATCTACTGACACTGTGGGTATGTATTCGCCAGGAAAGGCATTCGTTGTGTAGGAAATAAGTAGGCATGTCTAGTGCTAATGTTAGACTTGGGAACATGACTCGAGTCAGTCGAGGAATAGGGCTGTTATAAACGGACCTTTCCGACAGCACCGTCACCCGTAACGACGCACTGCAGGCAATCTCGCATTAGTATACTCAGTTGGCCATGCGGCGTTCGCTTATCGTTGGAAGCGACATGAGGAGCCGACGTACCTTCAATGATTGAACACCAGGGGCTGCCATGGTCGGCGATTCTCAGTATGCTAAATTTGAATTGCCAATGTCGAACTCAGACGAGTATTGAGGTAACTGGAGCAATTTAGCGGCGTTGGTATTTTGATGGAGATGTGATTTGGTATGGTAGAGTCTAGAGAGACCTGTCGGCGATACGATCAGGAATAGAAGAGGTGTAGAAGGAGCTGCGTTGCATAAGGGTTAGAAATGTTTTGACACAGGGTCGGAAGGGTGTGGTGCCGCAGATCGCAGGAGGTGGGCGAGCTGGCAGAATATGGCACACGGCGCTACTGTCCCAGTATCCTGTACTGTGAATTGCAGCACGGTTCGCAGGCTGGAACGGTAGCTGGTCGAGTAGTCCTGATAGGGTAGGTAGGGTGCCCCGATAGGGATGCTGGAGCTTCCACCGGGCTAGGGGGGTGTGGGACCTCTTCCAGACACAACGGCGGTTGATTCGAAGACTTTGGGGATCTGGGCGGTGGCGCGAGCGTCTTGCAGATGTAACTGGATAGGTAGAAAAGGTGTGGCGGCGATAGTGACGGGGAGATCCTTTTTCTTCTTGGCTTGACCCCCGGAACTTGAAGGGAGGCAAAAAAGAATAAGGCGGTTTCTATGTGGTGATGGGGGCAAAGAAGTCAAGCTTACGATGGACTGGGGGCAGAATGAGACGATGATGGCGGCGGTTGGGGGCATGAACGTCTTAGCAGAAACAAAGGAGAAATGGCAACTTACAATCAGAACCAGAACCAGAACCAGAATCAGAATCAGAATCAGAATCAGACGAAGCTGGAGACTGGAGAGGTTACAACCCACAAACGGCGTGTACCGAATTGGAACTGGAACGAGAGAGTGAGGGTATCGATATCATTCGATGTTGGAAACCAATTGGTGTGTGATTTCAGAGACGCCGTCGCAATTGAACCCCTATAATTCGGAACATATTAGCCCTGTCGGAAAAAGTGAAAGTGGAGGAGGTTAGGAAAGTGCGTGTGTACCTCCCCATGCACCTGTCCAATGTACCTATGTCTCTGTGCACTAAGGCAAGGGGTCAGCTGGTTCGAGCGTCGTCATTGGTTGTTTTTGTTGGTCTTCACCCACAAAACTGAGTCTGTACACTTGCTGATCATGTGAAGTGCCCACTCTGCCACTGTGCAGTTCTACCTAATCTATCAATTCAATTGCTTAAAGAAGATAAACTCAAAGCCAATCGTTTTTGGGTCTTCCGAATGAGTACATGGTGCATTTATTGGAGACAAAAAGAGACACGATAAAATCATGTAAGTAAGCTATATATATGCTTACAAGTGTCCCAACCAATAGGATTGAGAGCCTATTGTTGTATAGGACTATACCTAGATCGATCATCACAAGCTACGACTGCCGTAGGACTACCCGCTCTGCATGTGCATACATAGCATATGTCGCATGTATGCAGGTTGGGCAAGTGGGTAGGCAAGATTGCTTACATTGAAGGATGTACATGAGCTCAACAAGAAGCTGTTTGCGTTCTCCAGGCCTGGATCATCAACAGCTTACGTAGGTACTCGACGGGAGCTCTCAACAAGAGTGACTCGACACTCTGCGATAAGCCGAGGCGCCACTTGAAGCATATTTCGTAACAACTACCTCCTTTGGAACATCCGAAGCCTTCCATGACCTGTAGTGTATGTGTCAGGGGTCTGGCCCCCGGGATTTTCTTGCATCAAGCTAGAAACCGAATTTGGATGATTCGTCAGGTTATTGAGGACCTGTGGCGATTCCAACCTTGGAGCTGACGAATGTGAGCAGACTATTGACCCCAAACCATCCATTAATGCTAGTTATAGGCAAGTTCCTAACCAGTCGTCGCCCTCCCCGGCGGAGTTTTCATGTGCTTGTCAAACCAATGTGCATTGAAGTCAGCCAGCCTCAGAAGCTTCGAGGTAGAACGGTCAAATCCGAATAATTATCTCAAGACTGGCGTCTTGTGGTCTCCAGAATCAAATAATATAGCAAACTACATACCTATAAGTTTGCTTGGTGTGTTGAGCGGGCTTCACCCCACAATCTCTCAAATGCCTACCCTAATACCTATTACATAGATTAAGAGCTCGGATGTGGCGCAATATACGTAGCGGTAGAGCCACGAGTTCATAGGCAAGCAAGCCAAACACATGATCCTAGCCACGGAACTTTTAGTCCTACGTAGACTCGGTTAGCCCATCAGGACAAGTACTATGCCCATAGAAAATGCCGTCATCTCGGTGGCTTAAGTGGAAGGCATCCACATTGCAGGAAGGAAACAAGAATCGTGAGATCTTGGGACACAAGCAAACGCGAATGAATCGAAGGCGTTTCAGAAGATTCTTTTCCGGCAGGCTTAACCTGCCTTGTCGAATGGAAGTTGCTCCAGAGTGCCAGAGTTTCGGCAAGAGCAAAGGAATCCGGGCAGGCAAGGGCAAGGCATGAAAACGAACAAGGTTTGACCCAGCACGCTACAACCCCTCAGTGCATGTACCCCACGCAAGCCCACTCCTACTGGACAGTGCGAGAACGCCACGTGCAGTCCCTGCTTTAGGACTCCCACATGTAATTCCATCGCCTAACAACTTCGACGCGTCTGGCCTGCTAACCGCGTCGAGTAAACCATCACGCACACGTCATTGTAGCCGACGACGTCCAGCTCTCAAGACAGCAGCAATTGACCTTGGGATGAGTTCAACTAGCTAAAAGATCATAAATCCTGGACCGCCATGAGCTAGGTAACAGCTCCGACTAGCTCCTATTATTCAGCAAGGAGCTTTCCGAGCTGCTAGACAGCAGATTCGATTAAGCGAAAAGAAGTCGATATACCCGGGATGGCGGACTCTTCTACGAATACGGGGCGCCTACCCCCTCTCATCACGCCTCGAAACCAGGCGACACCGAATCGCCGCGCCATCAGCGCCGAACCCTCCTCAAACCTTCGTCTATCCGCCTCGGCACGCCGAAACCCCAACACACCACATGCCCGCGCAGCTATCCGGGCCATAGACCAACGGCGCGCAGCTCTATTTACCCCCGGACGAGTCGGGCGACGGCGCAGTATAGCACGAGAGCGCGAGCGTGAGACACCTCGAGACCTACTACGGAACCTTAGTCGGGTCCTAGCCCCTACCTCTACGGCGGTCTCTTCTTCGTCTTCGTCACCCGGTCCAAACGCTAATAATGACTCGACGTTACAAACCCTTATGGAGGAAGATGACGATGATGATTTTCCTATCGAGCGCCCCCGTTTTTCGCTGCCATTGGATCGCGATGATGACGACGACAGTGAACTGAAGCCTCCCCGGTCTAGTATACTGGAGGATGAGAATTACACAGCCCAGTCGATCGAATTGCCTCGCCGAGCATGGAGCGAAGCGCCCTTTGGTCGGTTAGATAGGGGCAGTTTTGGGAGTGTAAGGATGAGCGATTTCGCTGGACCGGAAATAGGGGAGGACGATGGCATGGATAACGACCTAGGCATCGACTCAGGCTTCTTCCCGCCGCCCGCATTGGATGACACCGGAGAAGTGAACATGGATGAGAATGCCATATTCGAACGGTACTGTTGTGTTCACCTTCGCTTGTAACTGAGGCATGCTAATGGAATATAGTGTGGACGAGGAGACGAGACGTCTGACAATGGGAGGCCAAGATGATTTTGGCCCCATCCAAATACCCGAAATTGAGAACGAGAGCACTTTCGTCATGGCCCCTGTGGAATCTCCAGTTCGAGACACAACAGTGACTGAAGGCATTGAGTCAGCCGACGTACCTCAACTAGAGAATGACGACGACGATGACGACATAGGAGAGCCCTTTGGATTAACCGGGTTGGATGATGGCGATGATGATAACGAAGCACCAAATGAGACGATTATCTCTCAAGCCATTGAGACACAAGCACATAGAGGGATGAGCAGAAGAAAACACGGCAAGAAGATATCCAGACATGGTATCGAGTATCCTTCACTGCCTCAAGGAGTAGTGAAACGATTAGCAACAACCCTTGCAAAGACTGCTGGAGTCAGTAAAGCAAAGATTAGTGCGGACACACTGGATTCGATTATGCAAGCATCGGACTGGTTCTTCGAGCAACTAGGAGACGACTTATCAGCCTACGCAAGACACGCAGGTCGAAAGACAATCGATGAGAGTGATATGATGATGCTCATGCGAAGGTATATTACTGCATTCGTTTTCAGTGTATCCCTCTGGTTCTACCAGTACATGTTTGCTGATTATTACCACAGACAACGGCAGACTAGCGCGTCAACAACACCGTTTGCCTTGGCGCAAAGATACCTGCCGAGAGAGCTCCTACAGGAGTTACGTATGTCAGTCCCGCCACCGACGAAAGCTCCTCGAAAGAAGCAGTCACGACATACGGATGCGGAAGAAGAGGAAGTGACATGAGCCCAAATCCAGTCTTAGGCTCTGCCAAAGGAATTCAAAGCATGTTCATACTAGGGGTCTATGACCATTCCTTATTCATCCGCACTCGGCGTGAGATATCCGAAGGGGGCTTCTTGACCACCATGTAGAACATTATCGAGGTCGCTACCGCGAGTCCATACCTGGGGTATAACAGTCAGTACAGTAGCAAGAAGGTGAATAGGGGTAGGATGTGGATGGCAGCATACCATGTGAAGATGTACTGGGCATGGTTATTCCGCAGATTGACCTCTGCCGGTCTGCCAATTGGGATACCCTTGGATTCCATGTCAATAGCTTGGAGCAAGTCCGGCTCTGCAGAGTAAATGCCACGTTAGCTAAAGAACAATGCAATAAGCATAGTCCAAGTAACATACCCATAGTCTGCTCAACCCACACGGCCTGGCTCCCCGTCAAAGCAGCCATCTGCTTTACATCCGGGAAGTAGAACTCATTCTTATCCGGCCGATTCTCCGGCGTAAACATATTCTTCTTCCAAGGTTCCCTCAGCAAGCCCTCAACCTCCACCTCGCCCTTCGGCAACGCCTCCGCAGGCCGATCTTGCTGCCGTCTGAACTTCTTATTGATCCACCCCCGGTTCACCAGCACCGTCGACCCCTCGCCCTCCCTTTCTAGCGGCGTGATAACCATGTACCCCTGCTCGCCGTCCCGCATCCGCGGCCCAACCAGCATCTCCTGGTCGTGTCTGTACCGGCCGCGCGCCCGCACGCGCCGGAAGTCGAAATCGTGGATCGCATCCGGGTCCACGCGCAGCGGCAAGGGCAGCGGCTCCCGGACGATCCGGTCCTCGAATTTCGCTATTAGCTCTGTCTTCCAGCCCAGACGCTGCACTTGCCATGTCCCGAGCAGGAACGCGGTTACGGGGATTATAGCGAGGATTATGAGACCGGGACCGTGGCGTCGCCCTGTGCGCACGAGTTCGGGCGGGTTGTCGAGGATCGAGGTGAAGGCTGGGTCGTCGGCGGAGGGGCGCTGCGAGCGCGGGGTGCTGTGGGTGAAGGGGCGGCGGAGGGATGGGGAGGATTGAAGGATACTGCTGCTACCGCTGTGACGACAGCGTGAGGGCGACGTTCGCGCGCTGTGGCTATAGACGGTAGAGGAGGAGCGGGCTTGAGCTTCAAGGGCTTTCTCAACCCGCCTCGCGAGGCATTGGGGTGTGAGCCACCCTTGCGACTTCATTGTGTCGCCGCGCTCTGATCGAAGGGTGTCAGGGATAGGTATCTCCCTTCGTTGTGAGGACCCCGGTGACGTTCTTTTTCTTCAATGTCGACGGAGCTTTCCTACTGGTGAGATCCAGCAGCTGATTTTGGTGGGGCCGGTAGCCCGGAGCTGGGGACAGGGTTCCGATGGACCCCAAGCCGCTAGCGCTAGCTTTAGGTAGCTCGGTACCTGTAATATGATGTCGCTGTCCAAAAATGAACCTGGAACAGCTTATATCGTGGCAGTTACCAAAATAGTTGCATCGTGAACGATTCAACTTCTAAGGTTAACATTTCATCAACGCCAGAGGCAAATCCACTTTGTTAACCACGCAAGAATCTTCCTAAGTTTTAATGACTACTCTGAAGTGATAAATGGTATTTAAATTTTTGAGGCGTTGATGAACTAGGCAGCCTGTTCAATACGAGGTGTTTAAACGACCGACGAACAAAAGTCACATCTGAGCTTTGATCAGTCCACAGTACCCAGCAGCTTTGCTGAGCGCTTCTTTCTCGTTCCTATCATTCTCACTTCATATAATAGCTAGCGAGAATGGCGAGCAACGTGTTTTTCCAGGGCAGTCTGCAAGATGGTATCTCCCTTGCCATCCAAGAGGCCAAAATGGTGCTCGCTTTTGTAACTGGTTAGTGGCACATCTTGTAAATACCTTGCGTTGAGCTAATATGAGTCCAGATGGCAGTGATGAGAGCCAGTCATGGGAAAATGAGCTTCTTACGAATGACTCTGTGAGTAGCGACACTCCGTGTTGAAATTACGGGAATTAATCTTGTATAGCTGAAATCGCCACTTGAGAGCTACGCTGTAGCCTTACGACTACTGGCAGGGTCTGAGGAAGCAGGCTATCTAGAAGCCTTATTTCCTATACCAAAGAAGCCGACCATAGTCATTATCCAGTACGTCTCATGACATACTTACTATAGTCATATAGAGCATCACAGCTTACCTGACTCACAGGAGCGGGACGCTAAAAGAGTATATTCAAGGCGGAACGCCGAAAGAAGACTTAGTTCGCAGGGTCGCAGCGATTCTTAACACTGCAGCAGCGGGCCAGAGTCAACAAGCAGCGTCTACTCCAGCAAGTCAGTCGGCGAATCAGCCACCGCCAGCTCCAGCTTCTTCCGGGCGTGATGAGACAGATGACTTATTCGATGACTACGACGAGCCAGCTACAAGCTCTGCTGCACCAGCCCAACAAGCTCAACCGGCTCAGCCAGCCTCACGCTCTACTCCTGCTCAGAGTTCGCAGGAAGCGAAACGCTTAGAAGCCGAGAAGAAGGCCAAAGAAGCAAAGCTCAAAGCGGAAAGAGAAGCTAAAGCCAAGGAACGCCGAGATGTGAATGAAGGTAATGACGGTCACCATACTGCTGCGGAGCGGACTTACGCAGAGGAAATCCGACAAAGGAAGATACACGCAGCTGAAGAGCGGAAACGTATTTTAAAACGCATCGAAGATGATAAAAGGGAACGAAGAGAGCGTGAAGCCCAGGAGAAGAAGGCTAGACTTCTGCTGAATTCAACTCATAATGATGAAGGATCAAGCAGTCAAACACCGGCTATTCCCCTACCTAGAAGACAGGAGGGTAGTACGCTCGGAGATCATTGTAACCTACAGGTTCGACTATTCGACGGGTCGACGATCCGCTCCCGCTTCAAGAACGATGCCACGCTAGCCGGTGATGTCCGTAAATGGATTGACGAAGACCGCACAGACGGGGACGCCCCATACACCTTTCGGGTTGTGCTATCTCCTCTCCCGAATAAAGCCATATCGTCTACAGAAGAGACTGAGTCCCTCTTGTCCCTCGGTTTAGCTCCTTCAGCGACCCTCGTCCTTGTCCCCGCCAGGTACTCTTCTGCCTATGCGCGTCCCGAAAACCTTATCTGGCAGAGTCTGGCATACATCTTTGGCATATTCGGCTCAGCCTACGGTCTTATAACTGGTGTATTCGGTGGAATAACGGGCATGCTATTCGGTGGAAGAGCTGCACGACCTGCACCTGAGGAGATTCCGCTGCGAGATTTGGCTGTAGGTAGGACGACCCCACGAATCAGAGGGTTTCGGAACCCGGAAGATGAGAGAAGGGAGTCACAGTTGTATAATGGTAACTCAGTAAGTCTGGCCACATAAGCAATTGTTTTAAGAGCATACTAACATTTTTCCAGCTAAACTTTGAGCCGCGAAGAGATGACGAAGATGATGAGGTGGTTTAAAAGGGTGTGGCTTCATAGAGAGCTCATTTGTTCTTGTCGCCCTATAAATGTATACCAGGTTTTATATAAGCTCACCAAGTGTTCACAAGGTTCTTTTCATATATCCCCTTCACCTGCTTAGTGTCGACAGCATGTGTCCTTATGAGTCATTTTACGTTTTACTTCTACACATACTACTCTCGTCAGGTAAAGTCTAGGATTGGGTTGAATTAGTTCATTCCCCAAGCTGACGGCTAATACTGCAGTGTGGTGGTGACGGAATCGCAATTATCTAGGTACCTAACGTACAAACCGGGAAGTGTGACATTACTCCCTCAACTTTCCTTCCCGAGGGCAACCTAGACCGACTCTTCCATCCCTTTCTCCCTCCCTCCCTCCCTTCAGCTTTCACTTAGTACTTCGGTGAGTTAAAAGGGTCACTGAGTTGCCAAGCCTCATCTTTAACTGCCTCCGCGGGATCCGTTGCTGCGGCGTCGAGAGCCACTTGTTGATTCACGACTTGAGTCAAGACGGTCTCTAGGGCCACCCGAGTATCGCCCTGCGCGGCCTTGGACATGGCGCGGTAGTAAGCGTCCAGAATCGGGGTGTCGGAGGAGCTCGCAGGGGCAGAATCGTCGATCTCCTTCTCTGCCTTGCTCAGAGATTCTAGCTGTCTGTCAAGGAAATCCCGAGTGGCTAGCAGCTCGGTCGCGGCATCTTCCTGCGACTTAGTCTTCATGGGTCTGTAATGGGCCTCTAGAAGAGGATTGGCCTCAAGAGGTTCCGATTCCAGAAGAGGCCCAAAGCGCGGAGGAGGGGCGGAATAAACGCATGGGCGCGAGGGAGAGGGCGAGGGTGAGAACTTGACTATATACTTATTAGCCCCTTATGCATGCTTGTTCATCTGCTCTTCAGACATACCAGCGGTGGGAGCACAAGGAAAACCGTTTGATTTTCTTTCTCCAATGAAGTAACAACAAGCGCAGAGACCATCTAGATCACAGCCTAGGGGAACGAGAGTAGGCGTCGGAACAACACACTTGACCCATGTGCCGAACCCGTTTTTGCAGCGGGCACATCCAGTCTCTTGCACAACACCGGTGACCTGGATGCACGCGGCAAGAAGTTTCTCTATATCCATGTCAGTATCTCATCGAGGTGCTACTATCTGGAGCTCACTGACCGTCCCATTGGGGATCATCGGGCTTGAATAGGAGACTAGAGAAGATCCCGGTATAGTCCTGTCCAGGGCCCGCTTCTAGTCTGTTCTCTTCGGCGGCGGGCATAAGCATCAATGCGTGAAGCGGCTCGCTATGCGGAAAGGGACGACTAGCAATAGCCGGATAGGCTGACGTGAGTACTTTCCATACTGTCCAGTCCTCTTTATTTGCACGGTTAGCTATAAGTAAGTCATCTCTATGCCGCACTATACATACCCATCGCAGCAAGGTTTCCGCAACAACAGGCCGGGTAGCCGCAAGCAGCGTCGTTTGGCGGGGGGCGCTTTTTGTCCGTCAAAGTTAAGAGGTGGTCATAGAGGGCACACTGCTCTGTTAGTGTGAGTTCCTTCTTCTGGCTCATCTCGATCAAGGCTGCCAGAGTCTCGCAAGAGTCTGGCAGAGGAGTCGAGATTCTGAATTCACTTTGGCTTCACAAAACACGAAACAAAGTATACGTGAGGCCCTGGTTTAAATAGGAAAGAGACAGGCACAGTATGAACACAAGAATTATATCCACCTGATCTGAAAGCCTCGAGATTCAGGGGGGAAGGTATTCAGGTATCCGAATTACGGATAATGTAATATATGCACTGTGTCCGAATAGCTACGTACCGAGGTACCAAGGAATCCAAATCACCCCACTAATGATTTCTACCTTATGCCAGCTGCCCACCAGCATTTACCCCACTAATTTACACTGATCTCTTGCCCAACCTGCCAACCTGCCAACATCCATGATTTGTGTATAGTCGAACACATACCAAACCACGAAGATGGCCGACGCAGAATTAGAACAGGTATATTCGCTATATATCTTCAAGAAACATATCTGGTATTTATTACTAACACATTCACTACGCCTAGATCCGCAAAGCGCGTCTTGAGCAGCTCAAGGCGCAAAGCGGCGGGGCAGGCAGCTCCGGCGCTGGCCAGGGACCAAACCAGGCAGAACAGCAGAAGCAGTGAGTATCCTCCAGCCATAACTACCTAGGTACACATATTACGAAGCAAGAACATCCTTCTTATCAAGTGAACGCTGCGAAACAGACAAGAAGCCGAAGCGCGCCAGTCCATCCTCAACCAGATCCTCCACCCGGAGGCAGCCGATCGCCTTGGCCGCATTCGCCTCGTGAAAGAAGAGCGCGCAACAGACATCGAGAACCGACTCATCATGTTGGCGCGAACTGGACAGCTACGGCAGAAAGTGACGGAGGCCCAGCTCAAGGAGTTGTTGAATGCCGTCGCGGACAACAAGGAGGAAGAGAAGATTGTCGTGAGCAGGCGCAAGAACTGGGATGACGAGGATGATGATCTGCTGGATCTGTGATTGCGATGACTATGGCTATGGCGATGGCTATGGCGATGACGGTGATTTCGCAGAGCAAAACCAAAAGGACGGGGAAATACTCCCAGGCAGATAGTAAAACGTGACACGACACGACACGGCATGGCATGGCGTTTATTGGGAATAGGATTACTTTCTCTAGGTGGTGGTCATGGTACATACCTACACTAGTGTACAGGCTCTAATAACACAAGGTTATTCTTCTATACCTTCCATTGATCCCATGCTCGTTCAAATCAAGTAGATCAACTCGCAACAGCCTGTGCTGCTGCAGCCTCCTTCAACCTCTTCTTCTCGGCGCGCTCCCTCTTCCTAATATCCCTCAGATCCGGGGGTCTCTCGATCCCCAGCCTGCGCCTCAACTCATCCACATCCGTCTCCATCTCCTCCTCCCAGTACACATTAATGACCTCATCGCACCTCAACCCATTCCTCACCGCCCAGGGCCCGTAAATACCCCAAAACCGCCTCCTCTCCTCGCGCTTCAGCGTCGCGACGGCCAGCAGCGACAGCCCCGTCATGGGCAGCAGGGTGTTGGCGAACTCGAACGCCTTGAGCGCGACCTCGCCCTCGCGCACGATGGGCAGGCCGGTAAGCGCGTGGTAGAAGTCGTGCGACTCGCGGTACCGCTGCATCACGTACGCGCTCTCCGCGTCGTCGATGTACCGCACCGCGTCCCGCGTGTCGGGCGACACGCCCTCGCGGTCCAGCCACGCCACGTACGTGCCGCCCACCGTGGTCGGCGGCAGCGCGCGCAGCCGCGGCAGGTTCAGCGACGCCGACGTGATGCGTGGGCGCTCGCGCAGGATGCGCCGCCCCGTGGGGGACGAGAGCATGGCCCGCCGGAGCCGCTCGATGAAGTACGGCGAGGCCGTGGCTTCGCCCAAAGCGGCGATCATGTCGTGCCGGTACGGGTCGAAGAAGGATACTACGCCGGACCCGACGGCCAGGGCGGCGCGCTCGAGGCAGGTGAGCGGCACGTGCCCGGGGTAGTTGGGCGGTGGGCGGTTGAGGACTGAGAAGAGTCTGCTGCCACTTCTATAGCTTCCGGTGGTTCCATTTCTGCTATTGGGATGTGGTGATAGTGCTACTGCCGCTGCCGCGGGAAGTTGCTGCATGTGATGTTGAAGAAGGCCATGTGTGCTTGATATAGAGCGTAGACTAGGTGTGAGAGCTTTCATCTTGCCGGGTTTGGCAAGGCCCTGCACCTCCCAAATCTTCAACTTCTTAATGTCGTCAAGTCAATTGTATCTGGTACCCTCTCATGACCTTGAGGAAGGGGATTTGCCGGCTTAATTGGGACGTATGCTGGGTATCGTATGTTTCGGAGCTTGAGCTAGCATGAGCTCACCAAGCTTTGGTCGATGTCATTCTAGTTTTGCATAATTGCATAAATTCAATATTTGGGTATTCTATGGACAACTCGGGATACTTGAATATCTTGAAATCGGTTATAGAATCTATTCACCCCCCTTTTCATATTGCCAACTCTTTTCAACCCCAGGCTAAGGAAGTCGTACCATGAAGTCGAGTGATCCTTCAAGACCCTAAGTGTTTCCTTCGCAAAGAATACCCTCTTTAATAATCAGCAAGAGTAGGTTTAACAAATTACTTCTAGGGCACTGTCTGCGTTAACTTCTTTTCAGACAAGCCATCTGCGAGCTTACCAACATGGTTTCTATGATGACTATCTCATGCTAACGTTAAAATACAGGCCAAAACAACATTTCCCGCTGTGTACACTAATCTCACCGTTTGAAGGTTCGGCTTGACAAATGATATGTTTTGATAATTGTCATGGCGTCTACGCTTCAAGCGATGCGGTTTCTAGCCGCTTCTGCGGTCCAAGCTGACGCCTTTACCTAGACCTACGTATCCTCGCTATGGAGTCACGGCGGAGAATCACACCATGGAGACCGTCTCTGCTGCCGAATAGAAGACTGTGGATTTCGTATAATCTTGTCATTCATAACTAACAATCGAATATTCACCGTGCCAACACGGATAAGGACCTAGGATGCCATATCTCTAAGGCCTACAAGTCTAAGATAATGTATTAGCAGTATCGCACGCTAATCTGTTGGGGCTCTCGGACCGCTGACACTGTTAGAGTTCGTGCCGGTTGAGCTGTTGGTGAGGGGCAACAAGGTGGCCGACCTTAGGTAGTCTGGTATACATTCTCGTAAGGAATAGATGTATTATAATCTCTTCCGGCATCAATTATTACGGTTATGGATACCTGTATCGCTACCCTTCTTGCGTCTTCCTGCCGTTTCCCTTCTAAGCGCCACAGAATGAGAACTCGCAGTCAAACCAGGGCGAATGCCTTAACATGGAGATCTTACCCGGCAGAAATTCGCATCAAGATCTTGGAGACAATCGCACATGAGAAACATCCTGGCTGGGCTTCTTTTGCGTCTGTATGCAGAGAATGGCAGCACGTTTTAGAGAGGGCCAATTTCCACAAGTTGAAGCTGGGAGTGTCTCATCTCGACGATTTCGGACGTATCGCTACGCCACAAAAGAGAGAGCTTATTCGCCACATCTGTCTCAATGTTGAATTGCCACGATACACGCTCAGATGTTGCTCGAAACGACGTTCGCCATCAGTGAATATCAGCTCTATCTTCAGTGAAGGAGTATGGGAATTGTTCTCTATTCTCAGTACTTGGGAACCAGCGGATAGTTTAGCATTGGAAATCAATGTATACTCCCCTAGCGACTGCGAACATTGGTTTAAGAACATATTCTTGACCTCCGATGATGTTGAGGATGACGAGGATGCAACGCCGTATACATGGAGGATGGGAAGTCAGTATCATGACTTGCGGCATGGCTGGATAGGTGGTCGACAAATCGAAGGCCCTTCAAAAGCAGCTATACAACGACTCTTCGAACCCATCGAGCTAGAGTTTCGCAACCCGCTGCCTCGAATTAAGGCAGTCACCTGCTTCATTATCCGTCGACAACTTCGACGTTGTATTTATCCATGGGAACTAAGTCTGTTACTCCGCAGCTTCGATCGCCTGGAGAATATCTCCTACGAGCCGTGGGCGCCATATGAAGTTGTGGACAGAGAATATCACGAGTGGGGTAAGTAACCACGCTTACAGCAAGAACCATCCATCGCTGATGGTTAGAGATAGGTATTTCTTCTATGATACGAAAGAATCTTCCGAATACTGTCAACCGATTAATAGTATTCGAAGACTCGTATAAATTCTATGATTTATTCCCAAAGCAGCGGGTCCGGATACCTTGGTTCGTTGAATCGTTCAATCCTGGCCAAGCACTTGGTGTTGATCTCGCATATAAAAGTCTGGACTTGCAACACCTTGCCATCTCCTTCTTGGTCAATGCCGAAATGTTCTTTCGACGCTGTCAGCCGACGTGGAGCTGGTCACGTCTGCAATCTCTGGCGCTCACATCGCAGCTCCTGCAGGACGATGGGGAAAAGCACGGCCAGATCGAGACTTTGCTATGCCGAGCCGGGGTCATTGTACGGAGGATGCCTGAGCTACACACCTTGGTGCTTTGGAATGGTGGAAAGGGACATGCCTGTGCGTTCATATACCGTGTGGATAGGGACAGTTCTTCGATCACTTGGCGTGGAACGTGGCGGCTGGAGTTTAGTCCTCTGGTGGTCAAGTCATGGCGAACCGCTGTCTCGAAGCTGCCTTGTTCTGAACGTTCTGAGCTTCAAGTAAGGCACCAGTGTGTTCGAGAGGTCATAACATCTCACGGAGATGCGATCTATCATCTCCAACTGCCTTGTCAAGTCATTGAGCCTGCGTCGCTTTGGCAAATCCGGAGGGAGGCATACACTTTGTAAAGCGCATTAATACGTGAATATCAGAGAAAGGATGGGAGTAAGATATGAGAAAAGGTTTAGAATCTAATAAGAGCCACTGAAACAAGTGGGATTGAATAGCCTCTACAGTGCCTCGTACTTCCTATTTGGCGTACCTACCACCACTTTTCAGGTACAGTGCAGTGAACCTTCCATTTCCACAGGACCGCAAAATGTAGAACTGCGGTTGGTGACGGATGACCCATTGACGACCCCTCATTGGCCAACGCCACACAGCTAAGGTCTCCCCTGGTCCAGCGACCCGGGTCTTCCCTTTTACAGCTTAAGGTTCGCCTCAATTAGCATTTTCTTTAAATCCGAACTACCGACCTCGATCTTCCGTTGTCTTCTAATTTAGACTCATAAGCCGAACCAATTCGTGTCAATTTTTACCCATCCTTCAATTCTTTATCCTACACGCTAACTCGCTCGCCTGAACGATCATCTACCTAATCTCTACGGTCGACAACACAAAAACCTCATCAAGATGCCTCGCAACCGTTCCTCCGCTAGACCTGCTCCCGCTCGTCCTACCGTCCCCGCGAGAGCTCCTGCGCCCCAGCAGCAACGACCCGCCACGACGTATGCCCCGGCACAGCAGCACCCGCACCCTCCTGCGCCCGCGCAAGCCGCTCCCCAGGCCTCGCAGGGTCCCGGTCTGTTCGGCCAGATGGCCAGCACAGCTGCGTCAGTCTTCCCCGTCATCCCGGATACTAGTCCCCAAAGATAGATTTCAGCGGCTGACAATAATATAGCGGTGTCGCAGTAGGCTCCTCCATCGGCCACGCCATTGGCGGCCTCTTCAGTGGTGGCAGCTCCGCGCCGGCCGAGGCTGCTCCTCAACAGGCCAACGCGCAACAGGAGCAGAGTCAGTGGGGCAACAACTGCCAGGCCGCGACCAAGTCCTTCACCCAGTGCATGGACGATCACCAGGGCAACATGCAGATCTGCGGATGGTACCTCGAGCAGCTGAAGGCTTGCCAGGCTGCTGCCAGCCAGTACTAAGCTGCCCGAGCCGAGATGAGGGATGAATGGGTGGATCAATGGATCTAGGGAGTCGGAAAAATAGGAAAAGGGGAAAGTCAAACCGGGCCTTTAGTGGCGCTCGTCTCTTGCATCGTAAAGCGAGCGCGTATGGCCTACGCAGGTGCTCTTGTACACCTACCGAATTACACGGCAAAAGAGGCACGTTATAATGTACAGTACCATTCGACGATCCATTCAAGTAGATACTTCACCCTGGATTTTTCGATATGAAACCTTCTCAGTATTTGTGCCACCAATGCCTTTTGCGTGATTTAACCCTAGGGCTCCAGGCTTTTCATATGACCATTCCTTCAGCCGGGTATTTGCGTAAGTTTCGATATAATTTAAAATTTCATGTACAGATTTGATGGATGTCGAGCGCTTCCCGTGCTGGATTATCCTGTGTGCTCAAGCTCTGAGGTGTTGGTTTTATCCGGCTTAGAAATAAGTATTCCACACATTCCGGAACAAGTCGCTTTCTTCGTCGTCTCCTGTTAGACCTTGCAAAGAGACGCAATGTTTATCTAGCAATTAGAAGCGCATTGAATGCAACCGTATCGAATGAAGTAATTCTCCTATAGATATAGTCACAATTACTGAATCTCGTGTATAAATGGAGCAAGGCGTATTCATTAACGAATTCTAACCATATCTCTCTATATTCATTATACAAGTGATATGGCTGTAGGTGTACAATATATACAATGCCGCTGCAGGTCAAGGGTCCAATTCCACGTCTAGGAGTGGATCGAGCTCGTTCTGGCCGCCTCCGATCTTATCTGCATCCATCATGTAGGGCTGCAAACCCAAAGGAAGACCCATTTGGAGCTCCTTATATCGACCTGCATGTCTCGCCTTAACCAGATTCAACACCAGGCTGTTCTGTGAATGATCCAGCCCGAGTTCCTGGGCTCGCCGTACAAAGTACCCGTTTAAAAATGGTACGGGAGGCATTTGTCCTCTACGGACCATGGATATCCACTTGCTGTACTCGCTACCCTGGCGCTCTAACCTCCTCCTTAACTTCTTTGGGAACGACTCTCTGGTAAAAAAGTCGAGCATGTCAGGATGCTCACGGAACTCCGGCAGAGACGCAACAATGTGCAAGGTCTCGTTTAATAAACTGTGCCAGAATTCCATTGTATAGCTGCCACTCCTGATTTGATCGTACCTGCAGCCCAAGATGACCGACATCGTGTCGGCAAGGGAACTAAAAATCATTTCGGGTAATTTCTGCCGTAGGAGTACATGCCATGGAATACTGACCGCGTCTAGATCATTGGCAGCCGAGAGGAGCTTCATGATATGCCGAGTGTGCTGACTACCGAGCGCTTCGGACATCTTCTGGTCTAGGTCCGAGTCTCCGCCCCTTGGAACAGCGTGGAGAAGGAGCTTCCCAGGGAGATGTCTTAAGGAGTATTTAAAATATGAGTGCCTCGAAAATTTATGGCCACTGTGGCAGATGACGTAGTTTGGCCGCGTAGCCGGGTCGTCAAAAATCTTTTCGTTCAACAGTTCCATCAGTCCGAGTCCTGGTTGAAGCAAGCAGAGGGTAGTTCGGCGATCGATCTTCTCATGAAGTGCAGCCAAGCTAGGTAGAACGGCACCAGACGTGGTGCTGACGATAATATTGTCCAAGATGGACGGATGGGTCCACCTACGACGATGCTGACGACCTATATATTCTGGGCACGGGACGCTCCTGGAAGAGATGGTGTTCTTCTGCAAATCATAAACAGTAATGGCCCTGCCCTCCTCTCCCCATGTTTTCAGCGGTATTGTATGGTGAGTGAGCATCTGAACCGGAGGCAGATCAGGAACAGCAGCAAGAGCGTGAGCGATGAATCTGGCATCCGCGTCAAAACCAAGAATATGAATCTTATTCGAAAGCTTCACAGTCGGTACCGGTTCGGTGACTTCGGGTTCGGGATCGACTTCTGGATCTGGTTCTGCCTCTGCTACTGCTGCTGACTCTGAGGCAAATGCAGGAGCATGTTCACCGACCGGAACGCGCCGCACAACAGTTGGTGGTGGTGGTTTATAGAATGGATAACTTGGCGAACCGTTCTCTCGAAAATTACCTTGGACAGGCAAGGTCGGAGGGTAGTATATAGGGGGGTCAAGGTGAAAGCCACCATTCCGTAGTTGTAGACCCGCCGCATTGGTAGCAACAGCAGACAGGTGCTTGGTGGCCCCCCGGCCCACGAAGATGTTATCGGGATTCCATGTTGTGGCTCTTTTAGGTATTCGCGCTGGAGCCCGCGAAAGCGGCCTGCGAAAAATATGAGGATACAGGGTGGAAATTTGCCGTGGTTATCCTCTTGGTCTCATGTCATTGGGATGGCCGAGGTTGGAATCGCGGGACGGCGAGTCAGACGTCAGGTTTTCCACGGCCAATTCTCGATCATTTGGGGGATGAAAAAGTCGAAATGACAAGGTCTGGGGAGAGAAGAGGTACAATTCTGCTTGGGGTATACCAGCAGACTGTAACTAGAATAGAGCGTTCAGGTCAAGGGTTAGGAAGAGGTCGAGTGGGTTGATAGAGTACCTTGCAACAACTTTCATGATGGCGACATTAATTTTTTTTTCCTTGATGGGGACCTGATTTTCGGGTCAATGACCGCACTAAAACGGTCGAAAATCAAACGGCCGTAATTGGTCGAACCATGCATCATGGCCCACTTTATATAGATTACCTAATGTTCGCTCTGTTATTTCTCCGACTTGGGATTCTGCCATCAGTCACCGCCATAATTCTTCAATTGCGCATCGCGATAACAAAGACTATCATTAACTGGCCATCGCAGAATTCGGGCATCACTTCAACACTCCCATTCTCGGGGATCTCGCATCATGGATCCTCCAAACATTTCGCCGCAATTGGAGCGGCTAGACGATGAGATCGATAATCTCGAGGAGGCTCTACAGCCCATCCTTAATAATGTTTCGGATGTCGCCAACAAGCTGCCCTTGCTCGATAAGGCGAAGCTGTACGTGCTCGTAACTTACTCCATCGAGTCGATGCTATTCTGTAAGAACATGCTGCTGCGCATCCCCAACTTTTGCCAATCTGACTATGTACCAAGCTTCCCTCCGACTCAATGGTGTCAACGCGAAGGAGCACCCTGTCTTCAAGGAACTCACCCGTGTCCGGCAGTATTTCGATAAGATCAAGAATGCCGAAAACCCGCCGCAGCAGAAACCTGGACAAACCTTGAACAAGGAAGCAGCTATCCGCTTCATCCGAGCCGACTTAGCTGAGAACAATAACAAGGTTGTCAACGCCAAGCTGAGCGAGATGATCGCCAAAGAAAAAGCGCAAGCCGCTCTCAAGGCAGCCCGGCTCGGTCAAAAGCGCAAAGCCGAAGAACCTAGCCCAGAGGAGCAAAAAGATGCCGCCGAATCTAGTCCCGACGAGATAGAAGTTGATGAGGAAGCTTCGCGCAAAAAGAAGCGGAAGGAAAAGAAGGATAAGAAGGACAAGAAGGAAGGCAAGAAGCATAAGGACAAGAAGAGCAAGAAGTCTTCATAGGATTTGGACTCAAGAGCTGCTGTCCTTGCCCTTAGGTACCACAAGTCGAAAGCCCTTCCGGAGAAGTGACGCGTCATCTACTTCCGTAGCAGGAGGTTGGGTAAGTGCTGCTTAACTTCTATGGAATCACGAAGCCAGGTCAAAGCAGAGATAATTCAGTGCTTTGATGGCGCCAATACAGGGGACAAGAACCCCTGATCCTAGCACATCAGGATATTATTATCGCGCCTGAATGCATCAGACCACAGGCTAGGTGTCTATGGTATGTATTAGCAGAAGCCGAGCAGTTGACGACAAGGCATAGGTCACATGCTCATCGAAGCTGGACCTAGCTAGGCAATGCTATTGTTGGTTGCTACTCACAACTGAGGTAAAGCCAACACCGTCTTCCGTACTATTAGTCATAGTTTTAGACTACAATGAAATGCGTATTTGAGACATATTACATACTCAGAGACTAACATGTGAAAGGCTATATAGGACATGGGAGAGATGGCATTCTAAAAATATGGCAGTATTATTTATTAGCTAACCTTAGAGACAGAACTCCGTTCATCAGTTCCGGTACAGGCTGGCTCGTTCGCCCTAACACCTAGCAATCATCGTAACCTACAATCACACGATAGCCATCCGTACCAGATCCCTGACCGCTTACCCACTCATGCTCACCATGTGCGTTCCCCTCGCGACTTTCCTGGCACTCATTGACGATCTCGTTAATATGTAGAGCCAGATAGCTGCACCTGGGATGAACACATGACGGGCTGTCATTGCAGAGCCACGCGGCGGCGTGCCCCGAGCAGCTGATGCGAGAACATACATCCGGGCCACCCTCTACGCCACAAGTCCCCGGTGCGTGGATGAGGTTGTCGCGGATCTGCCATACCTGCGAGAGAGGCGCTCCATTTAGGTTCGTGCCGTCTACGTCGCAAGTTACGTTGGGTGCCTGTGCAAAAGTTAGCCGATACGAGAGGACAGGGCTAAATGAAGTTCTTACTTCTGCTCGCTTTCCGTGGGCTGGGTCCTGGTCTTGGAGTTGTGGCGAGGTGAATGATACCTCGATGGTTTGGAGTTGCGCTGCGACTTCCTGCGAGGTGGTTAGGAGTCAGTTTACAGGGGTAAGGGGCTGGTGGACTGTCGGTTTACCTCGATGGTGCCGTGGAATGTCATCTCCCAACCACCCTCTCTGGTGGATCCTCGCCAGGTCATGGGCTTAACGTAATATCCATCGGGTATTACGAAGTGAGCACGAGGTACTTGTTCGGGTAGGTGGCGATGGTGACGGTGGTGGTAATGATGTTGTCGGTGTTGATGCTATTCGTTAGCTGGATCTTCTCAAGGAGGAAAGGGCTGGGCTCTTACTCTCCAAGCCGCCGCCGTAGTCGTAACTACTACGTTAACAACAAGAACAAGTATACCCTTCATCTTTCTATGATGGTTGGTTTTGCTTTTATCTGGGTTTTGATTTCTGAGTCTGCGGTCAAAGTCTAGATGGGTATCTCAAGCCAGGTTAGACTCAGGAGGGTAATCTAAGAGCCACGAGGAGGTTAAATGCATCATATAGAATGATATAAAGCTAATTGATATATAAATCGCTTAGTGATAGGTTTTATGAGAAGATGGTCAAGGCACTACGGTAGTGATTCATGTATCTTCATCATATGCCTAATAACACAGTGAGCATACCACCACACGAGGAACACTACCGACTCAGATAAATAGTTAAAAACATCATAAATCATATAACTAACTTCGAATATCTAGGCCTGAATAGATACCTACCTAGGTAGGTTAAGTGAATGGATTATGAAGCTGCTTCTTCAAACGTCACACCACTTAGTTGGTCGGGCTGACATACGCCTGCCCTCAGTATCGTATGTCATATCCCTTTACTCATTACCTCTATCAATCCAGTCAACTCAAGACTTGGTATTTCTTCTCTTTTTAATGTCCGAACCCAAGCCACTGTACGGATTGAAAATAGGGGGTATGTGACGGATCGCGGCGTGGGCATGGGAATGCTTATAAACACCAACAGACATCACAACCACCACGTACGACCATAGGATCTGGAAAATTCGGGGTCCCGTCTGCTCCCCCCTCGACAAGCCAGATACCGCCAGATTAGTAGTTGGGTCGGTGACGACCAGCGAATACCTGGTGTTGTACGTTTTGCTGTTTTGCGGTTATATTTTTTACGTTTTATCCCTAGATATTCTTTGCTTGGCTTGGGGGACTGTTCACCATTGCAGTTGGGCTTTCCTGCATCGTGTTTCTATTGGCCTTCTCCTTTAGAATCACAATATCTACCGGTTGAGGCTGAAGGCAGAACAATTTCGAAAATTTCCACTGGTTTTAACTAGGTAGCTTGGCTAGTCTAGTTAGAGACTTACTCGGAGTTAAGATACATGATGTTTTACTCTTCGCTGCCCTATTAGAAGGTAAAGCTAGATTGAAGAGTACCCTTTGTTTGAATTACAGTTTATCTAGACCTAACCTATCTGGAGCTTACTCTTAGCATCCTCGATCTAGACCAAGCCTCAGACTTCCTTCTCTTGAACATGGCCGCCATAATACACTCTACTTCTCCCACTATGTAGGTGGTAATAGCTTCTATTTCATATTTCACTGAAGCTAGAGATGGGTATGATTTGACCAAGGTAATTTTCGAATGAAAACTTTGTTATACATGTCGTCAAGGTATGCTGGGTGTGTAAGGCACAGATGTGACCGAGCCCCTGTGTTAGCCCTAGCAGCAGCCGAGTAGTATCAAGCACAACAGCATACGACTAGCTGTCCTTAAAGTAGGTATGGCTGATAACCACCTCTGAGGACTAGACTTAGTAGTTTACCTTCTCTATTGTCAAGGTACGTATCGCTCTCTCGTGATACATGTAGCCTTGATATACATAGCATGCATGTATAGATTAGATGTACTACGATCAGGCCTCAAACTAGGACATCTACGGTAATCCGGTCTGGCGCCTCACTCACCTGATTCTCATGAACATAGGCATCGGCTACTGCGGATGCATTTTTATTCGTCCCACGCTTCAAGCCCACTTGTCGACGGTAGACCTTGGGATTTCGATAGCCTTGTTACCCGTTAACGTGCGAGGACTCGGAGAGAAGCGGTATAATAATATAACAGTTGGAAACAAGCTATTTGAGAATGCCCGATCGAGATCCTCCTCAGTGTCTATTTGTTATCTCTGAATAATAGGCGATGGCTACCAGCCTCATTCTCGGTGATTGTGAGACATACAAGCCTGCAAAGTATCTGAAGCGGCTGACTAGGGAGAACTGCTCATAGGCAGATGCGACCTCAAGACTTATTGCCTGATGTACGCATTGCCTGTCGATAGAGTTCGTATCAGAGTAGAAGCGGCTCACCACTTTAGTACTCAACCCCACGAGCCCAGACCATCGCCTCCTCGTAACCAATGGCACGTGAGTTAGATGGAATGACATCCGGCCAATCAGTGTTGCGAAGATTTGAAACCTCTGACTTAATATGCTACGATAGTCTGGGGGTCGTATATTAGTTTACCATTTGGTAGATAGAGAAGTAGCATCGGTATCCAGACGTAGGGCCGTATGCATGTCACGGGCTGGCAATAGGGTTTTTTCTTTTCACGGTTATCTTGTTTCCCGTGCTTCCATTAGGTAACAGATGGGACCTCCTTGTCGCCGCGTCGTGTGATCTGAAGTATTTTAGTGTATAAGGTTGGGTATCGTTGGGAGGTACAGCAGGTAAATGTGTGCGTAGGATGGCTGTCAAAAAGCGGTCTGTTTTAATCAAAACCGATATTATATATCGAGTATGGGGGTATGGTAAGCAATATCAGTTTGAACCCGCCCTTCCAGGTCATATTGGGAGACGGTGCAGCTGAAACGAATTCTCGTGATCCTAGATCCATGCTTCAATGCGGGGAAACGGAATTGAAAATTTCTTATAGCAAGGAAATGTCGATAATAAACCGAAGGGTTTTCAGATGGTAAGCGACGGTGACGATGAAGGATACATGTAGACGAACAAGGTATCACAAGGTACATGCAACCCCAGGCCTATTAGGAGGTACGTACCTGGGCTAGGTGAGCAAGGAGCAGCCCAMCCAGCCGAGCTTCTACCGGCTTTTCCTGCCGCTACATGTATTTCCCCACCCCTGGCCTTCAAAGCTGTGCTCCCGTCACCCCGTCACCTTTTCCTCAGCATCCAGAATTCTCCATCAGCCTCAAATCCTCCATCATAATGGAACGGGGTCATATACACGTAAGTAGTTAGTTGATCGACCGGGAGCACCGAGGAATCCAATCATGACGTGCACATACGCACACCGAGGGCCAGGGGTTAGATTCCAGGGTATACCTTTTCACCCGAAGTTCGGGTTAATCTCTACGACTGTCCACTACCGTCAACTACTGTCAACGGGCTCTTGAAAGACGATTTCAAGTCTCGAGGTCGTACTTTGCGACGACTCCTTGCTTGGCTCAGTGGCAGTTCCCCTCTTCCCCGCCTGACTTCTTACCGGCAGGCATAATTATGAATCATTCTCTTTCATCGACTCTTATTACCTGCATCCAGTTGCTCCTCCTTAGGTGTCCGAGATGTCGGAGCCTGCAGGGTTGTATCTCGGTATGCGGTTACACTGTCCGGCCATAGTATCGCCTAGTGCTTCCCGTTCAAGCCCTATCCGCCTCTGCAGGACAGCATCGAATCAAGTCAACCTCTGTCCATAAGCAGCATAATAACACTTTCCGTCCCGACATGAAGGCATCCATGGTAGCCAGTGTGCGTTATGCGCTATTGCCCTTATGCTGCAAGCGTAATCCTTTGGATAGGGAAGAGTCGCCTGCAGACACTAAGAAAGAAACCAGCACCCTTCCTACTTCTCCTGCATACCTAGCTGCAGTCTGCAGCGCTGTTGGAAATCAGGTCAGAAAGAAGTGCCTCGCAGGCACGTGGACTGCATGATGGATGGGCTCCAGCTTTATCTTTTTTTTTTCTTCCTGACCTTATCTTGGCCTGCGGCCCGATTGTTACCTGATTCTGACCGACTCTCATTGCCCTCTGCCCGGATTATCCGTATGTGAGACCTGGCAGAATCGCATTTGCTCGTTTCGCACATCGGAGGCATCACCACAAATTACACAAACGGTGATGTCAACTCTGCCTATAGGAGTACCTTGTTCGAAGAGAGTGGGCCAAGTCAGATCAGGTCGCAGCAGGCTGTACATGTATCCCCGGCTCACCTATTGGAGTTCTCAGCCGGTGTTAAGCGGCGGAGTTGAGGTATGTGATGGCTTGTGACTGGTGAGCTCCGGAAGAAATGTCTAGCATGGGCCAAGACGGGCTCTTCGCCAACCGGTCAGCCTGAAGATCTCAGCACTATTCGGGTCAAGCTCCAGGTACCCGTGCGCCTCAAGACATACATATCTGCTGCTTTTCTGTTTCTTAGTTTTCCTTTGTAATATCACTCATCAATCCCGAGAAGCTTCTTCCATCATTCACGCTCTTTGCAAGCAGGCTGGCTTCTTCGTCCTATGAGAGGCATAATCTACTGGTTGAGGCGGTTGACATGCTTTCTGAGCTATAGAAAAGTTTTCACCCACCCTTGACACCTTCTTTCCGATTCCCAAAAGAGCACTGCAACATTGGGTGTTAGACATTCATTATCAGTCAGTGCGTACATGAACGTTGCCGTTAGATACTCGAGGTAACAAGCCCCCACCCTCGCTAATCAGAATGAGCTGATCGCCATAGAAAAATTCTAGATTCGAAGCTGCCATCGTCCAATATTATTCTCCAAGAAATCATCGAACTCTACTCTTGAATTATCATTGCTACATTGAAACCCTTTAAGCCTGGGAGCTCCCTGTTTTGGACAAGCTTCTAAGGCTATCTCTGTTCTGCAGGGTTGTTCATGTGGCTACCGATATGTAAAGTCTGGGGTAGGCTCCCAATTCCCGGGATGGCAGCATGCTTTCCACGTTACTTGCAGGGCAACGCCACAGTCAGAATCAGCCTGAATCAGGGTTGACATTACCAGTTCGATATGGTTTGGCACGGTCGTTACACGGCAGCCGTGGCAGTGACAACTTCGTGACAGAGCTTCAGCTGCAATGAGCTCAACTTATATCAGCGGCGTAGAAGTTGGTTGGTCGCCATTGCCGTCGTTCAATATTCTTCAGCCGGCTTATGCTACGATGAAAGCGTTGTCTTCTTGCCATAGGCTACGCAATTTCTCTATTGTCGTCATGTCTGGCTATGTGCAACTCTGACATGCAGCAAGAGAAACAGCCTACCTTGGTTTCTTTTCTTTTTTCTTTCGTCAAATGAGATTTGTCTCTGAATGTATACTGTGCTCTGTGTAGCCACCGAGAAAAGCACGTAATGGACGGAGTATCCATAGGTACCTGTATTCTGGGTTACTCTGGTCCCAGGCCTGAATATAGACTGCCGACTCTTGAGCCATTTCCCGACCACCAGAGCCGCTTAATTCATCAAACTCCTCCGCATGACCCTTTCCAACTGAATCGATGCATATAAACCAACCATTTTATATCGCGAGCTAGGCTACATTTGGCCAGGTAATGGCACCAATCATCTTGCGCATATTGGGCGTTTCGAATTCAGCCTTTCGCTTCTAAGGCTCTGGGCGCCACATGCAGATTTGCTCATGCAGGTATGAGACGATGAAAATCTACATGATGCTTATTTGTCGCATTGCGCTGGATCCCGAGGTTCTAGAGTGAAGGATCTACATATCGCCATTGCATATACCGGCCAATATATAGCAGCCTCTCCTGTACTTACTAAGCCATGAGGTACCTGTTTTGGAAGGCTACCGATTTTGAACAGCGAGACTTTTGTAGCAATATTCACGAGATGGGACGAACAGGTCGTGTCTGGGTTGGACGCTAGATATTTTGGATCACACAAATGGCATGCAAAAGGCAGAGGGAGTGCCCGACTCGGACACCTCGCGTAGAATTCATCCGGCAAACGGCATGCTCACGTCCTGCTGTGATCGTGAATTTGGTTGTTGTACGGGCCAATCATTTTTTAATATAGGGCTGAATAATCAGCTACAAGAAGGAATACGTACTTCTACACCTAAGAAGATTAGTAACTTTACCTGCATTTTATGCTTGGAATTATAAACAAGGTATCGTGCCACCTATTAAGACGTATGTATGTATGTAGGTAGTTAGAACATGACTGAAGTTATAATGCTGTTTTATACTTTATACCTGTACATATAAATGTGTACCTGATGCAGGGGTCACCCGTCGACGTGTGTATCCACTCGTGTCCTCTATTGATAATTGCATCACCAAATTATTGGTCCTGTTTTACCCCTCATCTACTTCTCAATTGAACTAGCGGTCTTGACTTGCCCCTCCTCATTCACCTTTTCTTCTAATTCGTGAGCTTGTACGAAGTAATGCTTCTCTCTTCCTAACATCGGAGTGCTTAACATAGCCTAACATAGCTCCCGTCGACGGTGGCGTGGAATTTCACATAAGTGTACTTCAACGGGCCCTTTATTTGGCCTTACTGATGCCTCTACTATCGCAGTGTCCTGTCTACCTCGCATTCGCACCTACACATTAACGGCGTAGCTAGGAGGTATGCTTCGGCCTGCTTTGCCTCGTAGTGGGATACCGGTCTCGAACAGTCCAACCGGCGGCCTCCCATCTTCGAGCTCTGTGCCCTACCTTTGTGAGAAAAGGCCCATTCATCATGCATACAGAACCCATTGTATGCCGAACCGTCTACTGGTCGCGTGCTGGGTCGTATGTAAGTCCAGGTTCCAACGGGTAAGACAGTGTCGAACTCGCGAATCGCACCGTCTCCCACGATACCCAACTTTGGATGCTGGGCCAAACGTGGTAAGAAAATCCTTTCTTCACCAGCCAGCGAAGACGAATTATATACGACTACGGCACGTATGGATGCAGCCGTATTGTACCTACATGTAGTTCGTGACAATGGCTGCACTGCCCTGAGAACTGCCTAGCGGCATGAACCCCACGGATCACGGACGTACTGCCAGGACCAGCATCCTTAATTTTGTCTTTTCCCTTTCTCGTTACTTCATCATCTCCTAGCATCTCCTAGCATCTCCAACGTCTCTTCAAGACTAGTCCTATCAGCTTCCCATCGAAGCAACAGGCCATACGACCCCTTTTCGCCCCTCTTCTCCTTCTCACACTAAATAGTAACACTAGCAACCTTCCCACTCCCACATCCTCGTCCCCCTTGTCTATAGCTCGGGTTTAATCCTCATTCGTTGTGGTACAGTAGCGCAGACGACGATTGGGATCTAACGTCAACGCACTTGTGGGCCTTTTCTTACCATAAACAACTGCCAACTCTCCCAGCACCAGGGATAACATGGAATGGCGTGGCATGGACCTACAACCAGCTTCCAATCGTGGGACTGGCTCCCACATGGCCAACCGTCCCGGCATTACATTTACGTAGGTTCTTCATGTCTTTTATGAACGTCCTGCTTCGGCGTACGTCGTGTATGCCTCCTGTCGAGGCCGGATGACCTCTTTCCCCGATCTTCTCGACTAGTAGTTACTAGGGTTATTGCTCTTCATATTACGTGMCCCTCTCCTGCCTCTCCCCTCGTCTCTGCACGTCATTGAAGTTCTCTGCTTCAGAAGTACTCACTACCGATCTTTCTACCTCGTGACTGATTGGGTTCCGAGTCACACACCTCCCGGCTTGACATGCTCTGCTAGATTCACCGAGCTTGGACAAGGGGCACTGCCTCCCACAGGAGTCAATAGAGCTAGTCACTTGTGCTTCGACGAATCCTATCACACCTGATTCATGCTGTTCCAGCTGTGTTCAGGAGCGAGGTTGTTATTAAATTCGGGGCACTCTCACGAGCTTTCTTGAACTTCCCTTGACTTCGCCTACCGCACTCCTCCTCTCGGACCAAGGCAAGTTTACGATCGCGCCCAATCCCGCCTACTCTCTATCCATACGGCTACCCTACTATAATAAAAAGCTTGTCTCCCCCCGCTGAGCTCACTTTCGGCTTTCCTATTCTGGTCTTCCTAGGCTGTTCCAGGTGTCCATACAGCTGTGGTCAGTTTAACCCTTGAACAGATCATTCGCCTGCCCATTCTAACTTAACCTAAGATCTTCGGGAAGGCTTTGTCTAGAATCGAATAGAAACCATTTTCCTTGCAGTCTTTAGCCGAAGGGAACTGGATAGGACGCATACGCGAAATCTAGGCCGGTTATCAGGAGACGTGCTGTTGCAATTCTCGTGCTCCTAACCCTGGCCGGGGACCCCATTACCGCTTCCTGGTCCGACTGTTGATACTACCGCACCTGTGTATACCATACGTACTTGAACCTCACTACTACTAATCCTGGGGCCATGTCGGTCAAACACTTCGCCGGGCGTCTCCCATGCGCCTGGAGACGTACGTTTTCTACATCTCCATCGTTGAAAAAGTCGGTTAGTGAAAGTGGACCCGGCGCCGCACGAGCGTGGTCTAATCCGGGAGCTCACCATCCGAGATGGACCGGTCGCTCGGTGTTCGCTCTGACGGCCACCGCCGGCGTGTTAGGATTCGGCCTTGCCGCGGCGTCGCTTCAGGGCCCTCCAAAGCGTGCTGTTACACTCTTTGATAGCAAGATGCCTACTCCGCAGTATGCATCACTGGATGAGATGGAAGATGTAAGTCTCCACACTATAGAACTCTTCCCCCGCTTTTCTTCAATTTTCAAGAAAGGGGGTTTCGCTCAGAGATGGGAATAAGAAATTGGACGTCTTACTAAGCTTGGTCCTAGGCACTAGAAGAAATCCGCCGAGAAATTGCTAGCAGCGGCGAGGAGGAGGACATTATTAGCACCGACCCGGAGGATCTTCTAGCTCATGGCTATTCTGAATGGTCGACGACGAATCCTGATGGATTGCCAGTTGCCGTCGTATACCCGCGTTCGACAGAACAGGTGTCGACAATCGCGCGTGTCTGCCATAAGTATCGCGTACCCATCATCCCCTATTCAGGAGGATCGAGTTTGGAAGGGAATTTCTCGGCTCCCTACGGTGGTATTAGCGTTGACTTCGCGTATATGGACCAAATCATCCAGTTTAACAAAGATGATATGGACGTTGTGGTTCAGCCGAGCATTGGCTGGCAAGATCTCAATGATCAGCTGAGCAGAAGGGGCAGTGGTCTTTTCTTCCCCATTGATCCTGGTGAGTAACCTTTGCTATCAATGTAATTTATCCTCTCTCTACGGCCAAGGAAGCCACAGAAAATAAACGGAGTGCTTCCCTTGAAATTTAGACTCTATTTTCTGGAAGCGATAATCATTCAGACGATAAACTGACTTACAAACTCGAACTATAGGCCCGAGCGCTAAGATTGGCGGTATGATCGGCACCAATTGTTCGGGCACCAACGCCGTCAAGTACGGGACGATGAAGGACTGGGTCATCAACCTAACCGTCGTCTTGGCTGATGGGACGGTTATTAAAACACGGAGACGTCCGAGGAAGAGCTCAGCTGGTTACAACCTGAATGGTATATTCGTAGGCTCTGAGGGAACTCTGGGATTAGTTACTGAAGGTAAGATCTTTCCTTTTCAACTAATTATGGCGACCGCGTGTGCTAATGGAAGATAAGCCACCCTTAAGCTTGCTGTCGTTCCAGAGGAATTCTCCGTCGCCGTGGTGACATTCCCTACAATCCGCGATGCCGCGGCAGCCGCAGCTGAGGTCATGCAGACCGGGGTCCCTATCGCGGCCATGGAGATCATGGACGAAGTCCAGATGAAAGTCGTCAACATTGGTGGAGCAACCGCGCCACGAGTGTGGAAGGAAATGCCAACGCTTTTCTTCAAATTCGCGGGAACGAAGGCGGGCGTCAAGGAGAATATCAGTCGCGTCCAGACTATTACCAAGAACAACAAGGGCAGCAATTTTGAATTCGCCAAAGATCTCAAGGAACAGAAACTCCTATGGTCAGCAAGGAAAGAATCTCTCTGGTCAATGTTGGCCTTGAGAAAGGATGGCGAGGAAGTTTGTGAGTCATGCTCCCTTGCCCGTAACTCCCTCAATTCTCTTAGCTCCATAGAGCACGAGCTGTCTGGGCTTTTTACATACGCTCTTAATCGCTCAACATTGAGAGTCAAGTTGTAATGGATTCTAACTGTGTGATTTAATTAGGGTCAACCGATGTCGCGGTCCCATTCAGCCGACTCGCAGACATTATAGAGGTCAGCAAGAAGGAGATGGACGACTTAGGTCTGTTTGCCAGCATTCTAGGTCATATAGGAGATGGCAATTTCCACGAGAGCATTATTTACAACCGGCAAAAGAAGGAGGAACTCGAGAAAGTCGAAACATGCGTCAAGAACATGGTCAAGCGAGCGATCGACATGGAGGGCACGTGCACGGGCGAACATTCTATTGGCTGGGGKAAAAAGGAGTCACTCCTATTGGAGGTTGGACCCGACACACTCGCCGTTATGAAGCAGATCAAGTCGGCTCTTGATCCCTTGTGGATCATGAACCCGGGTAAGATCATGGATATTCCCTAAACCCCTTATTCTCCTACTCCCAGCTTTGCTCCTTATACTTGACCTCGTCTCCTCACCTCGAACTACCCCCTTTACTTATGGCTTGGTCGATGTGCTTTGGCCAGCTATGTTGGCTGAGTCGACTGAGGCTCCGCTACATCCAGTCTCGGCTACAGAGCAAGTAACTCTGTTACGCACAGCAAACAGTCCGCACTTACGGCGTATAAACGGAAGACCAAAATTCGGAAGGGATTCATCAGCATATGGCTTTTGCATATGATTTACCAAGAAAAGTTCCTCGTCATTTTTGATAGATAGGGGGTAGACAGACTTCTGCATGCCTCGTCACAGTACCAATGGAGCCCATTTGAGCTCCGTTGGGTAGATATTTCTTGCTATTTCACTCCATCGAGATTCCTGCTTTGATTTTCACCTGGTGAAATGTATCTGTGGTTGCTGTGGCTTTCACATCAGCATGATTATGCGTACCTAGGTTTGTGGCGCTCTTGGCTGGGTGATAGACATACTGCCGTGATTTGGAACTTTCTTCGCTGTCTTTTAAGAGTATAGTCGACCACGGCTAAGTAGCTTCTATCCCTGGCCGCAAGATCATTACTTTTACCACTTGACCAGGTCTTTGGTGGGGTTGTCGACTAAGTTTTTATAATCTAGATGCTGGAGGGACTGGCAAATAACACAGAGTCAGCATGTATCACAAAGAGGAACTGAAAGGGGTTTGCTGTGAGTTGACTCATTAACGAAGGGATAAAGGCCCGACTGATTCAATACAATTTCAGAGATAGCTCTACGCTGACATATGCATGATATTTATCAGCGCCATATAGGAAATAAAGCCGTGAGGATGAGACAATATCTTCGATGCACTATTTTGGAACGTTGAATAAAGACAAGAGACTCTGTGACTAGCACGGTGCGGAAGAGGGGGTAGGCAAACGCGCCGCACGCATCGGCTACCCGCATAAGATATTACAGCATGGGTGAAAACAAGATGGGACAATTCAGTCCCTATTAAGAGGTAGCCCTACCATGGACTTATCAAAGGCTTTGTCCAATGAGGATTGGATGGTTAGAGTCTGAACCTGTTGGTGTAACAAGGCCTGAGACTTCTTAGACAAAAGAAAGTCTCCTATATAGGTATACATATATATCGCAGCCATATATGTGGGCAGGTAGGCTAGGCTCGTAGGCTAGGCTCTCTGCATAACGGTGTCTGTTCTATCTCGCCCAGTGGTACGTATTGTGAAAGTTGCCCTGATCTCTTTGATCATGTACTGACAGCTATACGACGTGAAGAGTGCACACATCCATATGATATCCACATTTCTCACCAGCTATTTCCAATTTGTTACCAACTGCAAGGTCAACTGCCGATACATGTACCTGCACATCAAGGCCCACCATCACTTGCTTATAACGATACAAAAGGTAGGCATCCAGGTGGTCTGTTTATTCCACCCAGGCGGTTGTTATCCGAGCATACATACCTCCTACGGGGTAATCAACGGATTAATAGAATAAGGGAAGGGAGGAACTTGGATACATGTAGATACCTAGTACATACATTAGGTACATGTAGTTCTTTCCACCTCAGAAAGTAAGTACTGCCGGAATCTGACCATCAATTTAACCTTCTTTCCTACGTTTCTTTCAACGCCCTGTCAATCATTGACTTCTCATACGCGAATCGGCGATTTTGAATGATCTCAGCATAGGCGCGGTCATTTCCACAACATCCTCAACCAAGGTGTATCTTGATGGTCTTACTTCATTCTGTTATTCGACCACAGCAGGCACTGCGTAAGGCACTGTCATATTTCTAATTGTATACTTGGATGGTATCTTCACACAATTATTTCATCTTCCCAGCCAACACCCAATACAGGTAAGTGTCATCTTCTCATCGCACCTATGACTACGTATTAGTCACAGCTGCCCCCTTCGGACTTCATCATTGAATTCCACTATCCACACCGAGATACTTTGACCTTGCCAAGATTGCCTTGATATCAATGTGCTCGCTCATACTCTTCTCCTCCAACTCCATGAAACACATGCGCTTCTCAGCTTGTTTGATTTCCTTCTTCTGTGGTGGTTCMCCCTCCTGCTCACCCTCTCATCCTCCTGCAGGCAGAGAATCGMCCTTGMCCTCTTCTTTATACACAAGCCGCTAACTCGATATTCTCCTAGTCACCCTCAACAACAATTTCACATGTGAAATTCACTATATCTTCAATGGATCGAGATTCCGACCTGTCTCGGGCTGGCTCCTTCAGGAGCAGGCCACCCACCCGATCGTCTAGCAGGAGCAGTGTCGGCCTATCTGACGAAGGAAACAACGCGCTTCGTGCAGGAAGCACCTACCAATCATCTAGCGACAGCTATAAAATCAACTTTCCACCACATGGACAACCTCAACCAGTTCAGCTCACCTCAAGAGGATCAACTAACGAGCAATTCTCCTACGCAGGTAGGGAGAGATCTGGTTTCTTACCTTATGGAGCCTCTTCTAGTCTACGTCAACCGGGTCCTCGAGCGCCCAGCCTGGTCCAACGACAACCATTTCGCGGACTTGACGCCAGGACTCAACCTATGCCAAGTAACAACAGACTTGCCGCCAAGTCAAATGGCAACTACGGGTATGGCCCATACAAACCATCCAACAGTACTGGTCTCAGGCCCCAGTGGGCAGACTGGGAGAAGATATGCCTTCGCATAAATGGTCTTCCTCCTACTACCACCACATTTGACGTGTGGTCAATCTTCGCGCGTCATGGTGAACTCGTCTCCATCGAGCTTTTTGAGAGGAGGAATGGAGAACGAGAAGGGAGCGCACGCATCTTTTTCTCGCCTCCTCCTACTCAGCAATTCTGGGACGATATCATGAGGGTCAACATCCAGGGTCAACAGTTTAAGATAAAGGTCGAGCTTCAGAAGGAACGAAAGGCGTCTCCAATACACGGCTCGAGTGGTAGATCATACCCACCTGTCTCGACTCTCGCGATGAATACTATGCAATTTGGCGTGCTTGCTCGCGAAAACGAGATGATGCCATTGAGAACAATCCAGAGCGGCATGGGAGCAAGATTTTCCCTTACTGCTGACCTGCGACCCAAGAGACTTGAAGTCGTATTTGCATGCAAGATCGATGACCCGCGTCGCGAGGATCCCAGCATACAACACCCTTCGTCCATTGGAATGTTTGAGCAGATCCAAGAGTATAAGGCACATATTCCTTTCACACAACTCAAGAAGATCGTTTTCATTGATATAGACGAGAGCAACTGGGCACTACTCATTCACCTACCTAGCCCACCTATCTTCTTCGTGAAGCACGACGACGCCGGATCCCATTCGAGCAGCAAGAACACTTGGTTCTCTCGGGATGCTTGGGACCGGACGGTGGATATTACTTACGACACATCGTGGTTCAAAGATGACCCCGTTTCATTGCCGAGGAAAAATCAGTTCATCGACATTGGTCGATGGACCACGTACCGACTTATCTTCCCCCGGTCTACTCTTCCTGGCTGGGAGCAAATGAAGGTCGCATTGATGGATTTCGATATCAAGGTAGATAATGTGACGTCGAAGGAATTTGTCATGATTCCGGCGCGCCTGCCTAGTTGTTGGGACCAACTTGAACCACAGAAACGCGATAGTTCCGAATCGAACAACCTAGCTCTACTCTCCAATGCAGAGGATATTCAGCTACCCTACGATGTCAGATTTCAGCTTGAAGTATGCATATCCCAAGGTCTCTTAAATGAGGTGGATGTTACAACCGAGTTCCTCCAGAAGCTGGCAAAGCTCTCGAAAAACAGCACCCGACGCCGCGATAGGGCAAAAGACCTTTTGATGTACATCTCGCAACCTCGCATTGGAAGCCGTGCCGTGGACAGAGATAAGCTTGACGACAAAAGGGTTTACAATCCGATTTCGCTTTTCGAGGACAGGAAAGCCATGAGCCATTATCCAGAAATCTCAATACCCGAACATTGTCAATGGGTAAGAAAAGCCGTGATCACGCCCACGACTATCTACCTCAGCGGCCCAGCGCCGGAACCGTCAAACCGCGTACTGCGCCAGTATGCCAATCATGAAGATCGCTTTCTGCGTGTTCAGTTCACTGACGAACTCATCAAGGGCCGAATCTTCCCAGCTCCAGACGACGCGACGGATAATGCCTTGTTCAACAGAGTACATCGAACGCTACAGAACGGTATTCGGATCGGCGGCCGTCATTTCCAGTATCTGGCGTCCGGAAACTCGCAATTCCGAGAAAATGGCGCCTGGTTCTTTTGCCCAACTGACTTCTTAACCTGCGATAACATCCGGAGTTGGATGGGTGATGTGAACCACATCAGAATCGTGGCCAAGTACGCCGCCAGGCTTGGGCAATGCTTTTCAACAACAAGGGTTCCCAAGTCGTCTCCTATCGGCCAGACCATAAAACATATTCAAGACATCGAACATAATGGTTGGTGTTTCACAGATGGAGTTGGCAAGATTGCTCCGAGTCGCGCCAAATTCCTCGTAGAGAATCTCAACATGAGCAAGACTTATACGGCCGTCCCATCCGTTTTTCAATTTAGACTTGGCGGTTGCAAGGGCATTCTAGTACAGTGGCCCGACGTGCCTTTCAATGACGTCCACCTCCGACCCTCGCAGAACAAGTTCACGGCTATCTCCAAAGGTCTAGAGATTGTCAAAACGTCTAAATACTCAGTCGCAACACTGAACAGACAGACTATCATGATATTGAGCTGTCTCGGCGTGCCAGATATAGTCTTTATAGACATGATGAAGAAGCAGGTGGCAAATTATGAAAATGCCATGGAAGATCCGCAGGTTGCAATGCAGGTACTTAGCAAATACGTTGACCAGAACGGTGTTACCACAACAATAGCCCAGATGATCGCAGACGGCTTCATGCACACAAAGGAACCCTTCTTCATGACCATCTTACAAGTATGGCGTGCTTGGTCAATGAGACTGCTCCGAGAGAAAGCTCGGATAGTGGTGGAGCAGGGGGCGTTCGTCTTTGGTTGCGTAGACGAGACTCGAACTCTACGAGGGCATTCTGATAAGACCGAACCCGGTAACACAAACACGAACCTCTTGCCGCAGGTCTTTCTTCAGGTGCCAAAGGCAGGTATTAAGCCGGGCGAGGAAGGTGAATATACCGTAATCACTGGAGTATGCATCCTCGGGCGGAACCCATCTCTGCACCCAGGCGACATCCGAGTGGTAGAGGCAGTCGATGTTCCAGCATTGAGGCATCTCCGCGATACTGTCGTATTCCCAGCAGTGGGCGACCGCGACATTCCTTCTATGTGCTCTGGTGGGGATCTTGACGGAGATGACTACTTTGTTATCTGGGACCCTCGGCTTCTCCCCGACGAGTGGAACTACCCTCCGATGCAACATGACACCCTTAAGCCCAAAGAAATCAAGCGGGACGTAAGGGTTACAGATCTTATTTCATTTTTCGTACGCTACATGAAGAACGACGCGCTTAGCACCATTGCTCATGCGCACATGGCGAAATGTGACGCGCTTACCGAGGGACCGAAGGATCCGCAGTGCATCGAACTCGCAGGCCTACATTCCAATGCTGTCGACTACCCGAAGACTGGCCAGGAGGCGTATCTAAAACCATCATTGAGGCCAAAGCAGTTCCCACATTTCATGGAGAAGCCGCCGAATAAGACGTATCACTCGAAGAGAATTCTCGGGAAACTCTATGATCGAGTGGCAAAAATCAACTTCAAACCGCAGCTAGACGGGGCTTTTGACGAGAGGATTCTTCGCAGATATGCGCTAGAGGGTGAGACGTTGAAGACGGTTAGGATGATAAAGAGACAGCACGACAAGGCCATGCGCCAGATCATGAACCGATATGATATTAGTACCGAATTCGAAGTCTGGTCAACCTTTGTGTTGTCGAAGCCTCGAGTCGGGAGTGAATACAAGAGGCAGGAGGACATGGAGCCGGTGATGACTAACCACAGGGAACGGTTTAGAGAGGCTTGCGTCAAGTTGGCGGGATCTAGAGATCCTGAAATTCTCTACCCCGTCATAGCCGCCACCTATCTAACTACCTGGGAAGAGGTGCAGATAGCGTTGGCGAAGAGGCCGAGAGAAGGAGGGGAGGGAGAATTAACCACCGACGAGATGCCGTTCATTAGCTTTCCCTGGATATTCAATTACGAGCTCGGTCAAATCGCTATTTCAAAAGGCGAATTCAGTCTAGAGGAAGTTCCCAAGCCGACAATGGCTTTACTGGATGATGATTCGGCCAATGATGACGAGCAGTTTGAACGCCTTGTGGGCGCTGGCGTGATTGAAAGTGACAGCCAAGTCACTAGCATCGGACATGGCTTTGGGGGACAGATCCTGCCATTGATCAACACGGCGMAAGCCACAGAAGAAGTGGAGGAGCAAGAAGTGAATGAGGAAGTGGTTGAGCTGGATGAAGATGAAGACACCAGTATGGATGCTCTGGCTAAACTAGCAGACTAAATGGGCGGACCGCTAGAGTTGGTGAAAAGGGGGAAAGAAAATAACGGCACTCTGGTTAGAGGACAAGATGATTTTGAGATGCGAGATGTGTGTTTACCATCAGGGGAGCTTGAGTAGGTACATTGGAGGGGGAGTTTGCGGATGTATTCGTTGCAGGACGAAGGAGTGTTTGCGTTGATTGCGTGCGCGATAGTTCAGCTGTAGCTGTAACAATAACATGGCTTGTTCCTCATGTTGCTAAATGGGCCGGACGATCATCCATATTCATCTCGTAGGAAATTACGTATCTCTTCATCCACGACCTCTTGTGACAATTGAAGGTCGAGGAAGTGGAGGGGTTGAGATAAGGGGGCACTAATACATGTAGGTACCTACATACATACATAGAGGTATATGGGGCTCAGTAGGTAAGGTACGTACCAGTATGACGGAAGAGGGTTGATCCTCAAGCGAAAAAGTGTGGAAAGGGTAAAAGTCTTGGCAACGCACAATTCGAATACCAATGCCGACGAGCCCCAACTTCAGGCCTCATCGCCCCGTTTAAGAGCTACGAAACGATATTCTCTTGACGACGGTAAAATCTCGCAATTACTCGCAAGGTAAGATCAAGATCCGATCTTTGCTGGTCCGAGGGGAATCAGAGGACGCCCGGTCCCAATTCCCCCTCATCGAAAAAATTATCTCTAGCATCTAGAAATCTCGGACCACCCCGCCAAAAATCAAACAACAAAATACATAGCTAACCTGTGCATCACCCACCAGCCCTCTTGAACCTACAGCCCACCACCTATCCGCCCGAACGTCGATAGAGAGACCTCTTACCAACAACCATGGCGGACGTGCAGGAGATCTTGAAGAAGAAGTTCGGTGGTGCCGCGCCCTCGCGAACTGGTACGTAGATATCATCGAGCCCTCTTTCCCCTCCGGCGGGGCTGATTATTGAATATTGATTATTAATGACAATATGTCTGTGTAGGTGGAAAGGGAACCCCGAGGCACAAGCAAAAGCGAAACGTGGCCCGAAGCGCCAACGATGACAAGAAGCTGCAGGCAACATTGAAGAAGCTCAACACTCAGCCTATCCAGGCTATTGAGGAGGTTAACATGTTCAAGAGCGACGGCAACGTCATCCACTTCTCCGCTCCCAAGGGTAAGTAAGATTTGAAGAGTCAGAATCGTTTTCCGAGTCTCGGCTTTGAAGACAAGTTTCGCTGTCTCTTTTCCAAACTCCCTCTGTCCCTCTCTTTCCAGATAAAGAATGAGGCAGCCTAGCTAACCCCGCGCCAGTCCACGCCGCCGTCCCCGCCAACACCTTCGCCATCTACGGTGCCGGCGAGGACAAGGAGCTTACGGAGCTCGTGCCCGGCATCCTGAACCAACTCGGMCCCGACTCTCTAGCCTCTCTCCGAAAACTGGCCGAGAGCTACCAGAGCATGTCCAAGGAGAACAAGGAGGCTGACGATGACGACATCCCCGACCTAGTCGCCGGCGAGAACTTCGAGAGCAAGGTCGAATAGACGACCTGAAACGACGCATCTCTCAAAGTGACCAAAGCAACCAGAATTCTTCCTCCCCCCCTTTATTTGTGAAACGAACGGACATGAACGCGGAAAGGAAAATGTTTACACGGGAATGATAATGGCATTTGGTCGTCACGGTTGATGGTGGTCTTTTTTTTCTTGTCTCGTGTCTCTCTTGCGAGAAGGGTCTGGAAGGGAGTTCCTCGGTAGTTGGACCGTCCTTTTAAGATGGAGGCGGTCTTTTTCCCTACATGGTCACTTTTAGGTAGTCTGGCTGGTTCGTTCTTCTTGCTTCGCCTTTTGCTCTGGGCGACGCAGATACGACCTCTCCATTCCTATCACTGCTGTAGCAGCTTGCGTTGTGTTTATTTCCCCCCCACCMCCCGCCATCTTCGTCAAGGTCTGCCAGCAGCTCACGCTATCTACCTAGGTACATTGCCACCACTGCTTGTACCAAAAAGAAGAAATCTGTTTTAAAACGTATGAATATCTCGGTTTAATGTGTCGTGACTTGCGCCTTGGATAGGCACTGGGAATAGAAGGTGACCTAGTCAACTGACCAAGTATCCAATGGAGAAATCGTCTATAAGGTAAAAGCTTCATCGCCTAGATTTCTCACCCACCCTTTCAGTGCTTCCGCTCTAGCTTCTTTCTTGGCTCTCCGCCGCGCCTCTAGCAGCATAGACGCCTTCATCTCGCCATATGTCTTGGAGTTTAACGCCTTTTGGATCTCCTCGAATACTTCCGAGCCCTCTGTAGTAGTTTCAACATTCCCCTTTCCCTCTTCTCCCCCTACTCCTGGCGTTATTGCTCCTTTTGGTATTGGTGAGCATGAAAGTGAGGAAGCGATGCCGTTAGCAAGACCCCATATCTCCCTTCGAGAAGCGAAGCTGGCTCCCTTGACGCCCGCGGATTGCTTCCGCCCCTGCAACACCCCGCCTAGTGTTGATTCTACAAGTCCTGACAAAGTCCAGGCTACGGCTAGGTTGCTGGGGGCTATGCCTGCTACTGCCTTCTTCTTTTGGGCGTCGTGACCGTTGGCGTCTTCGTTAAATTGTAAATTTACACTCCGCTGGGAAAACTTAAATTCGGATCTTGTAGTCGCGACGGTGAAGGGGCGGAACGCATAGCCTCCTCCGAGTGTGGAATTTGCTAGACTGCTCATGCGTCCTCCCGGGGAGGAAGAAAATGCGCGGAGACAGGCGGTCTCGCTGTACCGCGACTCGGGAAGGACCAAGGTATGGAGGTAGACGTGGCTGGGGTCAACGAGGAGGGCTGTGGTGGATGAGAGGAGTGATGTTATTTGGTGCAGGGCTAGCTTATCGGAACAGGACTTGGAGAGCGTGGGGATGGCGTCGGAGCGCGCGGGTTTGCGACGGACGACGCCGAGCTGGGAGAAGTAGGCGCGGCCTGGGAGAGAGGATGTGGGTGAAATGGGAGTGGGAGAGGAGGTAGTGATGTTGCTGGGGAGTGTTTCTGGTGGTAACTCCCAAGGGGTGGCATCTTCTTGCGAGGCCATTATTAGTTCCATACTTGCGTCGCCGCCTGTACGCCCGTGTTAGAATCTTCTTCATACGTAGTGCCTAGGTAAATAAAGGGGTAAAACTTACAAGGTGCTTCGGAGCAGTACATGTGCAGCAGGACATCCTCCTTCCACGTAAAAGGCTGTCCACGCCACTCATCTTGTCCTCCTCCTTCTCCGTCAACGCTAGGTTTATTGCGAGAGACTATCTCTCCACTAGTCCGCCACCGCAAAAACTTGGACGAGTCCCCCTGAATCAGAGCTCTGCATTCTTCGAGTACGAAGCGGTTGAACGACCGTATGGCTAGTACTTCGGCATGCCAGTCATGTAGCACGTTGCCTTGTGCTTCTGTGATTTTAGAGACAGGGAGACATTTCATGCCTGTTCTATCCTCTTCGTCAGTACTATCTTAGACAGGTAGACTCGATGCCAGGTATTTCTTGATATACCCGGTAGACACTAGAATCACGGGAAGCTAGCCTACGCGAGGGACAAACACGACATCTCATCATTTTCTCCTATTATAGGTATGATATTAGTGTATTTATACTTCTACATACATTCGTAGTAAAACTCAGGCTAAAGCAGGTCAAGATCGAGATAATACCTTGAGCCACTATTCCGGCCAGGGGCACCCATTCACGTAGTCCATTTCCGCGAACCACGGGCTTTCTCTTTGGCGGCAGGTCATCGTAATGTTTTTGAACCAGCGCGGCGATATCATCTGCTGTGACTGTCATTAAGACACAGTCGGCCCCTTAAATGAGGCGCTCGTGTCGTTTAGTGTGTGGTAATTTTCAGCCAAACTGACTATGTTGACAGTGAGTTCGACGAAATGATATTGCTTGTGGGAGAACTTGTAAATATTCTAGAAATAGATATGTCACAGAGCCAGGCTCAAGTCTAGGACCCTTTCCGAGCCGCTCGAGTAGAGAGAGAGAGAGTAAGGTGGTATGCAAGAGTGGGGTTATCACACTAAGGAGGCATCAAATCCATTTTCTGATTCGATGACATCAGCCACAATTGCCCCAACTATCCTAGCGCACGAGCCACATCTAGCGAGACCCTAAGAGAGAAAAAAAGCGGCTTAGTCATTCAGCCCACACAAGTGCGCAACTTTGACATTTACGAAATTCGCCCTCTTATCCCAATTCAATCACCACCGAAAACGAAACTACTAACCTCACAGCAGTCCACGCAAGTTCTCACCACACAACAACCGTCACCATGAGAACTTACGAAGACACCTTCTCTGGCCAGAGAATCTACCCTGGCAAGGTATGTCTTTTCTCTATTCGACTCCCCGTTCAATTCGTGTTATTCGAGCACTATCTTTCCAACGGGAAGGGCAAGACAGAACAGGATGGAGATCGACGCGATGGATTGGCCTTCTCATACCTCCGACCACGAACATCATACTCTTTCCTACAGTTCTCGGGAACCAATGCGATTGTTGGATTAGATGCTAACGGAATGCGATCACAGGGTAAGCTCTACGTCAGAGGCGACAGCAAGATCTTCCGATTCCAGAACGGCAAGTCCGAGTCGCTCTTCCTCCAGCGAAAGAMCCCCCGCCGAATCTCATGGACTGTTCTCTTCCGAAGACAACACCGCAAGGGTATCTCTGAGGTACGATTCCGATCCTCTCATAGCCACACATTGGAATGAATACCTCCGTTCCACAGACGGACGTGTATATAGGCCGTGAAGGAGTAGAGGCTGACAAATAGAACAGGAAGTCGCCAAGAAGCGCACGCGCCGCACCGTCAAGTCCCAGCGAGCCATCGTCGGTGCCTCCCTCGATGTGATCAAGGAGAAGCGATCCATGCGCCCTGAGGCCCGCTCCGCCGCCCGCGCCGCTGCCATCAAGGAGTCCAAGGAGAAGAAGGCCGCCGCTGCCGCCGCCAAGAAGTCCGAGAAGGCCAAGAGCGCTGCCACAGCCTCCAAGGGCCAGACCCAGCGCATCGTCGGAAAGCAGGGTGCTCGCGGTGCCCAGCAGAAGGTCCAGGCCAAGACCCGTTAAGTCTCACTGTAATTAGGTCTTCTGGGTCGGGGTCGAAATCGTCTTAAGGAAAGGCGAAAGGGCTTTGTCAAGTTGTGCGGATACAGAGGTCAGGACAGAAGAAGGGGGGCGGGATGATATGATGGTATTGCACATGCATCTCTAGTGTTACCTCTTGCGTCTGGCAGGCGTCTTCGGTGGGATATTTCCTCGATTGCGAATACAAAAAGGATAAACCTCACGTACATCATCTATTCGGTTGGGGGAATGCATGGAATTTCCCATTGGTCATGGGAATTCTAACCTGGTAGCTTCATAATACCAGTTCGTTCTACGGTCTGCATGCGTCGTCTCTTCGTGCCGTCTTATTGGATTATCCCATGCCCTTTCCAATTCCCACCACAAGGACGTGTCTCTCCAGAATACTGCGGTTGAACTTCTAGTCAAAATCGCCCGAACCAAGAGCATTTAATATGTTTTGAGCATCATGGTCTAGAATAGAATCACACGCGTCATACCGTAAGACGTAGACCACCAAGTGAGCTGAGTTGAGTCTATTGAGTGAAATCTACCAGCTGCCTATCTCCTCTATCGCGGATCGGCGCCACCGAGGTAGGAATTACTGAGCGGAGATTGTTCCAGAATAGCTAGTTGTCCTACACCAAAGCAGATTGCCAGCTCCAGCTATCATTCCTTAAATTCATTGCGTAGAAACAAGAATTAGGGGCCTTGGAAACTCGGTCCGTTGTAGGCAGTAAACTTCTCCCTTCCCCTTTTCTCAGCCCGATCCTTCCTCCTCTCTATTACTAGCACAGTGCAGTTTTGTCTGCCTGTTTCCCTCCGAGCTCTATATGATAGGATACGAGGAAATGTGGGGTATGGATGAGCGAGATTTTATAAATTTATAGCTTGGCCAGCACGGCATCGACGCCAGAGACGGTGACCTCCTTGGCGGGCTCTTTCTCGGCGTAGATGACCTTGCCGTGGTCGACAACGATGGCGTACCGCGCGGTGCGGGGGCCTAGAGTCCAGCCGATGCTGCTACTGAAGGGGGCGCCGTCGTCGGAGGCGAAGATCTGGTTGTGGACTTTGTATTAGTCGGGAAGTGCGGTTGATTGGGGTCATGAGGGGTAGGCAATTTCGTGCTCTTCCGCGCTTGTAGGCGGGTATTGCGTGTTTCGCGGCTATTGTTTGGCGGCTATGTTGCGCATAGTGGCGCCAAATAGATTGCTCTTTTCCCTCTGGAGCACTTCCATTTGTAGAAATGTAGACGAGGAAGCAAGGGAAAGGAAGGGGGAAAAAACTTACAATCTCATCCTTGATTCCGTTGGCCTTGGCCCAGGCGGCTTGCACCCAAGCGTCGTTGTAGGAGATCACGATGACTTGGTCGACGCCCTTGGCCTTGAGCTCCGGTAGCTTCTCAATGTAGCCCTGGATGTGGGTGTTTTGGCAGGTGGGCGTGAAGGCACCGGGGACGGAGACAAGGACTACCTTCTTGTCCTTGAATTCTGCGATTGTGTTAGATCCACGTCATTATGCTCGTAGTCGTTAGTGAGGAGGCATTTACCCTTGCTGGCATCGTACTTGACGGGAATGCCGCACGCCGTCACGGCACCATTCTCGGGCTTGTAAGGGACGTAGGTGAAGGAAACMCCCTCGGGGAAATCATCTCCAGCCTTGAGAGTAGTAGCCATTGTTACGAGTATTGGGTGGGGTGAGGTATGTGATCGGTATTTTCGTTTGAGACTTGGTTTGTGACACTCGAAGGTGAGAATTAGATGTGTTTGTCGTTTAGATTATGGAGTATGTCGAGAAGACAAAGGACAATGGTCAAGGTGCGGGAGTTTGTTGCCTATATACCTACATGTAGCTTAGATAGCTTAGGTAGCTTGGTCAACTCCAGACGCTCGATGGCAAGACGATTTCGGTTGTTACAGTAAGATCGAGGGCAAAACCGACTACCTAGGTACAATCTTGTTGCGAATTCGGAAACCAAGGGTCCCCGTCCTACATTTATCGATACTACGTTATGTAAGTACTTGAGGTACTTTTTTAATACATGTATGTGAGTAAGTGTTTGCGTGGTGCAGGTAGCGTTGGTGGTGCTAGTGGTTCTAGTGGTCCAGGCGGACGCCGAGATTCTGCAACGCCGTTGTTTCCTTTCTTTCCGGATCACGACATGATTGCATCCATACTATGACCTTGGAAGCTGGCATCATCCCACTGTCCTCATAATGCTATTCGTGACTGCCCACAGTACCTATCTATATGTAGGCAACCTACATAACATGAGGTACAGGACCTAACCTAATGGTGGGGTGTAGATGCATGGTGGGGCACAGGAACCTTGATGGGCAAGTGGGAGGAGGGGTTTAGAGCAACTATTTTTCTTCAATTGTGGTTTCCTCTCTTCAAACACTGCAGCTGCAGATCTCGTAACAAAATGAAGATCAGATAAAGTCTAGCTCGGTACATGTTACCAATCTTGGTACGCTATTTTGTTTCGACGCATGTGCGGCCGTCTATCTTTTCGTAAGGTCTAACGACTATTTCGTCATTCACAAAGTGGGATATTAATGATAGCTCGTCTACGAAGCTCCAGCAATTTCTTTTCCTCCGGAAGACCCCACCACCAACCGACGTGACTTAGTAATACTCCCCTTACTTGCAACCCCTATCTGGAATTCTAGCAGGTTAATAGTCACTCTCGGTATAAAATTTACAACCTACCAACATTTGATTACGGTTCAACGTTTGGGGAAAGAGAATGTTCACAGTCACAAACGAACTTCAGAAGCCTAGGATGTGCTAGATAGCGACCCGCAGTATACTAAAACCACTGTGGGGGCGAGCAAGCGTGTCTACGATAGTGTCAAGTTACTAAGCTGAAGAAGGCATGTAAATTTGGAATCGGTTACAAATAAACACATGCACTATACAAGTCTGACCGGTGTTTGAGAATACGCACGTGTAACTTGCAACATGATGCAATGTGCTATGACATACGAGCCTTTGATGTTACCGTCGAGAAGCTTAAGTAACAGTATTTCAAATATGTCACCACAATGCGACATATATGCCCGAGTATACATGATATCCCAGAAGCCATGGAATTCCAAATTCTAGCCAGCTCTGTAGCTTACGTACATGTTCATAGTCTGGGTAGTTGTGAGTCAAAGATCAGTATTTGAGTTGCGGATGACCTGTGGATTAGGCATTGGACCTCGGGGCTTGCGTGTCATAGGTAAAAATGCACAGTATATAGGGCCGACTATGATGTTGGTAAAAATAAGCATATGGCGAATATGCTGAAGCCAAATCGAGCAGTTTTGGATCCTTTGACGGTCAGATGTTTCCAACATCCACGATACCTAGTCGAGAAATCAAGTTCGTTTTGCCCCGGCGTCGCTGTGATTCGATCTTGGACCCCGCCGGTCGGGGATTGAAACAGAAAAAAGAGGCGGACATAACACTCACCTAGCAGTCTATCACATTCGAAGCCCGAGGAAAACCAAACTACACATGTGAATTACATAATTGCGCGCGCCCTTCAAACCTGGGAGTCTTACACCAAATCGTCAAGATAGACTCCAGTAGAAAGGTTATTTAGGTTAGAATATGTCAAGGAATACCTAATAGTTACGTGTCCGAAGTCTCCGAGCCCAACCGAGCTGGCAATATCCCCCGACTTCATTTGCCGGGCTCAACTTGGACGGCGTCCTAGCAAGGTACCTTACTAATCAACATCCCTGAGAAGACAAACCACTCGCAGATATAAGAGTTTGGGAGAAAAGGGCTGAAGAAGTGACAATTGAGCTACATGTATTTAATTGAATACATTACAGAATAAAATAAGATATAATCCCAACACAATGGCAAGCGACAAGGGAAGACCTCCGTACCCGCCTTTCACGGCAGAGACCGCCCAGATCAAAGTGAAGGCCGCTCAAGATGCTTGGAATACTAAGTACGACTTATGTTTTCTCTCCGTCTCTCACCTGAAATCTTGATAGTAGAGGACAAGAATAATGAAACTAACGGGGAAATCAACAGGGACCCTGCAAAGGTGAAGTTGGCATACACGCCGGACTCGATCTGGCGTAACAGGGATACCTTCTTGCAGGGACGAGACGATATTCAAGTCTTCCTAACCAAGAAATGGGAGCGCGAGCAGGGATACCGGCTTCGTAAAGAGCTGTTCGCCTTCACTGACAACAAAATTGCGGTTCAATTTTGGTACGAATGGTATGACAAGGACGGCCAGTGGTGGCGTACTTACGGGCTTGAAGATTGGACGTTTGCTGAGGACGGCTTGATGAGGAAGCGACAGAGTAAGTTGCTTCATTCGCCCCCCTGACGATTTTATAAATTGACTAACAAGGGCGTCTATAGTGAGCGGAAATGATGTCAAAATCGCTCAGGATGAGAGGTGGTTTAAAGATGGCGTGGACGTAAATACGGTTCCTATCTCTGAGAAGCATTGGTGAAATAGCAAGATGGGATGACTCGGTTCATGGCATAACTATCCACTGCAGAGAGGAACACGGTCGTTCAGCACGATAACTCCATACTTGGAACGGGTTTGATATGTAGGTAGCCAAGGTGATTTAAGAAACGTACCGCCTACTATACCATGAATAAGTGGTTACATCCCAAAGGAAAGAGAGAAAAGGGGGGTGAGACGCACTAATCACTCATTTGAATCTAAAATCGCCTTCATACGCCCTATGGACCCTATCACGCTACTAGCCAGTCTATGAGCCTGCATCGTATCAGCACTAGCAATGGAGGAGGCGCGATATTGAGCCTCTTAATATATCCACGCGCATATGAGTGCATAAAAGCGTTAGATTGACATTATCAGGTACATAGGCCACATGGTCTCGACCACATGGCATTTACCCCCTGGAAGAATTGGAAGCCGGGTCTAACCTCCCAACCTCCCCAGACACCATATGCATGTCTTGCTGCCTGTCATCCGCCGAGTCTTTCAGGGGCCGACAGTGGCGTACCAATCGTGCGACAGAAGACGCGAAGTAAGATATTTCCTTTTTACAGCTGATGGTGACCCCAATGTATTATGATGAAACGGGAGGGCGCCTCTAAGTAGTCAGGAATGCCCAATTAAGAGGTAGGGACTCTTCTCCGTTACTCATATATACGCCCAGTTCATTCAGCTAAGCACTAGGCACTAGCTCATGTAAAGCTTTGGCCTGCTATTTCCGGGTTTATTGGCAGACAGCTTTAGGATATAATGCCCCTAGGCCTTTTAGTTTAGTCCTATCTCAAGCCAAAATTCTTGGGTTATTAGCCGGGCGTGCAGGGGGCACTCGACGACTTCATTACCTCTTTAGGTAATCTCACTCCCGCTCGCACCAGATCCGGCTCTGTGGTAAAAGCTGCATGTATAGTTCAGATCGATGCACTAACGAGGAAGCTAGAACATGGCATCTTGAAGCGATGACAACCGCTCATGCATGTTAAGAATACCCAGACCAAGATGGCATATCTGAGCCCAAAAAGAAAAGAAACAAGCTACCGCATCCGAGGGTCATATTCAAGCGATAAAGTTCAAGGCCTCTCAGAAGAGCATAGAGGTCAGTTAATAAAGGATTTTCAAGACTCCTACTAGGCTCGTTTGAATTAAACAGAGATACCAACTGTCGATAGATGCTGTACGACGTTCTTCATGTAAGGACCCTTTTACTATAGGTGCAATATCAAGTCCCGATGCATGACATCAAGACCCCTGTAGCGATCTCGTAGATTTTATATCGCCGATCATACTGTGGAGATAGACAGGTCACGGCTATCAGATCTCTGCCCGGGGCTAGGGCCAATACCTTGCTCAGTATTGACGAGCTGAGCCTCTCAGCTTTTCTCGTACATCAACTAATGACATCTTCGATCACACGTTTCTTTTTTGAACGCAGTTTGCTTCATAACGCGTCGACTCCCCTCCCTTCTCCCGCAGTATCCTCCGTTTGCTGCTGGTTTTCTATAGTAACGGATACGAAATGCTATCTGGACGGGAAAGTCTAACGGGAACCGTTTGCGAGGCCGTTTACAATATATGGGCCTCACGATATCTCGCAAGCTTCGCCAGTTTCGCGATACTCCGCGTCGGGCTGAATGATCTCGTCCTGGCTTGCTTCAATTCCTAGTGGATCGTAGGCTCGGCGTCCTCGACCTGAACTGAGTCAGGACCAGTGTCACTCTCCCAATCAAGTAGCTTGCCGATAGTATCCAGCTCATGGATACCTGTATCTTAAGCTTCCAAGTTACATGTATGGCTAGCTAAGTTGCAAAGCTGACCTCTTAGCCTATGTAGCTTCCGTTGGTATGTACCTATTTAGCTGCATGGCAAATATAGATGTTGTTCCGCGAATGACCACTCTTACAGGAAACCAAACAGAGCCCCGGATGGTGAACCACCTAGTATCTACTTCGATTCAAATATGTGGCTGCTTTACGCTATTCTTAATAACTATAATTCGAGCTTCCAAGAGCAGTGGTCAACTAGCGAAGTGATACGTCGTCTACATGCAAACTTATACTACGGACGTAAACAAGGGCTATATCGTGATCAAATCAGGATATCTCAACGATCCACAACATGCCGTGGCTGAAGTTATATCTAGGTCTAGTTTCTGAGGCTAAGATCATAACCGTCATCTAGTACGAATTAGCTATTCCTGGCTACATACCCGTAAAGCCTACGGCAAGATGTCAGCTCCCATCCTTCGGATGCACTTGCCCTTGGAATCAAGACCCTGCTTGGTCTATAAGCTAGTGTACTATGCGTCTCCAGATACGAGGACATGCCCTTGCCTCTAGCAAACTCTTCTCTCAGCTTGAGGTATTATACCTACCTAAATATAGTCACTCGAGCTGTCTTGGATGATTGTTGATCATATCTGGGTAACCTTTGCTCGTTTACTATCAAGCTCTACTTAGACTCCTAGAGAGAATATTCACCTGTCGTTGACTGCCTTCTTATTTCAAGATGGGCTTTCCCTCACTCAAGTATCGTCGGCCGGAGTATGTCGATAAGGAGCAATTTCAACGCGACAGCAGCTCTACCCCAGAGGATGAGAAGCCTGACGGTTCAGTCAAGTCAGGCCGGTCGGATACCCCATATGGTATCCCTGATGCTCTGGCTTTTGATAGGATTATGAGCGGCGGAACGTGCCCAGTAAGTCGTTTAAGCTGATATCCATACTGAGACCCTGATCAACGTGCTAACGAAGTCATGTCTCAAACAGCCATGCACTATCCGCGACTTTATGAACTACCTGATCTACATCGAGCACGCCGCCGAGAACCTGCAGTTCTTCCTCTGGTACTGCGACTATGTCAAGCGTTTCAACGAGGCTAACACCTCAGACACCCAACTCTCGCCAGAATGGACGCAAGCAATGGAGGATGAGGCAACCGCCAGAATCCAGAAAGACGCTGTTGAGAAGATGAGAAAACAGTCGGGAGTAGTCGGTATCTTTAAGGGTACTGATTTTGAAAAGGGCGCGTCAGATGCTGTGGTAGCAAATAATGACCCATTTTCAACACCTCCTGAGACTCCAAGCGATAAAGAGGCCTCTTCTTTCCTCTCTGGCTCCCAGATCACAAGTTATGGTGCACAAGCTTATGATGCCTTTAGCGCCGCCGGTGCCACACAACCATGTATGCTGTTCTCAGTGTCCAAAAGTTGAATATAATTGTCCTAATCATACTAACAGCTGATATCGTCTAGTCACTATCCAGCCCTTCAGAGCGGAAATCAACCGCGTAATCGGCACATACATCATGGATAACAGCCCCCGGCAACTCAATCTCTCGGATCGCGAACAAAGAGGCGTGGTCCAAGCCCTCGCCTACACAACGCMCCCCTCAGCGCTCCGCTCCGTCGTACGCAGCGTTGAGAACATGCTGCGGCGGCAAGCACACCCGAATTTCATCCGCTGGACCATCTGCAATGGTAACCCAGCGCGCGTGTACTTCGCCAGGGCTCTAGGCATTGGCCTCATCGCGTGCGCCACCATCGGCGCATTCATCCTTMCCTTGAGCGGCGCCGCCCGCGGCTGGCGTGCCCTCTTCGCGATCGGTTGGGTCGTCGGTATATCGACGCTGATCGCGGCATACAAGGGAATGTGCGTAGTCTTACACGGCCTGCACCATCGACACGTGCGGCCTTGGGAGCTCTTCGACTCTCCTTCCTCCTCGTCCTCTCCTGCTGCCGAGCCGGAACTGGAAGAACAGGGGAAGGGGGCCAAGGGGGATAGTTTCGACACCTTTGGCTCGTCCAATAGCTACGAGGATGAGCCGTGGGKGGTGCGGTACAAGCGCCGCGGGATTGTGAGGAAGATATTTGACCGCGAGGTGTGGATTCAGGAGCCGGCCCTCCGGCAGATCCAGGATGTCATTTTTGTGCAGTCCATGTTGGCCGCGCTGTTGGGAGCGGGTGTGCTGACGGCGGTGTTTGTTGCTGTGCCTGCTGGGAATTTCTTTTGATGGCGTCTTGAATATTGGACTGGGATCACTTGTTTGTCTATTTCTTGCAGCCAGGGGTAAATGCATGCGACGAATGGCTTGGTACCCATTCAAAATCTACATACTGTTAAATGCTGCAAGTGGTATATTAGTACACAAACCTGTTTGCCAATTTCACGAATATAGCTTCATTAGTTTGGTATCCATCTCCTGTCGAAGTCCTAAGGTTACATTATGTAACTGCTGCGAGTTTAATCTCCGGCTTGGTGCGGCTCTCGGTCTGGTTCGCATAAAAAAAAGCCTCGGATAGGCCCGCACACTGGCACGTTACACGGTTACGTATATGAGGGGGGGAAAGGGCAGGAGGGGTTCTTGTTGGGGGTCAAAAGGCTTATCGATAAAAGGACCACCATCACATTGCGGAGCAGAACATCGATTCGGTCAAATCATGTTTCTTAGATGTCGCCCCCAGGACGCTGGACGCCGGACGCCTTGTCCATGTCCAGCTTGTCTTGCGCACTGTCTGTACACTACCAAAGGATGGCTCCATACGATCCGTCCCACCAAACCAAACCACGCTCCTTTGAGGCTGTCTTGGCTGTGACTCCTTTCTCCTTCTCTTCCCCGGTTATATCCTTGATAATCCCAATCAGCCAATGCTTCAATTGCTTTCTCTACAGTGTCCAAGCCAGATCTGACCCTAGATCGCGAATTCATGCCTCCCTGATCCTGTTCCACTCTTAGGCTTCTGAGCCAGCAGAAGCTTTTGAATATCTTCAATTCACGCTCTCTCCCAGGGCCTCACTGCCCCTCTTGCGCTCGCTCACCTCCACAATAGTTCGACTCCGAAAGAACGAAAGAGAAGATGTCTGGAGACCACTACCAAGCCGAAGCTGCAATTGTAGATGGCGAGAACGACGGGAAGTCGGTCGCGGCGCAAACAGGAAGACCGCGAACCATGACTAGCACCGCCGAAATCGATAGCACAATCATACATCCCGGTTCTGTTCGCATAAATGTAAAGGGCGCATTCATTGTCGAAACCCCCGAACAACCAGGCACTCCGGCCAATCCAGCGAGTCCGGGTGGGAACAGCTATCACGAGACAAAAGACATTCGGCTGCCTAATCATACAGCCGTGGTCAGCCATATCGCAGTGGATGTAAGCTTCTCTCTGTGCGACCTCGAGCTTGCGAATCTGAGTCAGCAGAGCTTAACTTCTAATTCTCTCTAGATCGGTGGTTCGTTAGCGAAGCTCGTCTATTTCTCCCGTGAAGCGCATTCGACCGACCCCGGCGGGCGACTCAATTTTCAATCTTTCGAGACCGATCGCATAGATGATTGCATCGAGTTCATGCGACATCTGAAAGACAAGCAACTCGCCCTCAATGGCTCCAGACCGGGCGAATTATGCGTGATGGCGACAGGAGGGGGCGCATATAAATATTATGACAGAATTCGACAGCGACTTGGCGTCGACGTTTTGCGAGAAGACGAAATGGAGTGTTTAATCATTGGTTAGTCCAAATCGTGTCGGTTTTGAAACTACTAAGAGACTAATATATGAACTTTGCGACAGGTCTCGATTTCTTCATTACCGAGATACCCCGCGAAGTCTTTACATATTCCGAGACGGACCCTATGCATTTTGCCTCGCCAAATGCTAATATTTACCCCTATATGCTCGTAAACATAGGATCCGGCGTCAGTATTCTTAAGGTATCCGGGCCGCGGACGTTCGAACGCGTGGGCGGTACATCCCTCGGAGGCGGTACCCTGTGGGGTATTCTTTCGCTCCTTACMCCCGCCGAATCATTTGACGAAATGTTGGATATGGCCGCGCATGGCGACAACGCTAAAGTGGACATGTTGGTTGGCGACATTTACGGCACTAACTATAACAAGATCGGGTTGAAAAGTACCACGATCGCCAGTTCTTTCGGTAAGGTCTTCCGCATGAAGCGGGAGGCGGAGCACGAAGCCGAGGATACAGGCGGATTAGCAAATGGTGATGACCAAAATCGACGGCAGCAGCAGCAGCAAAGCTCAGATGGGACGACATCATCCTGTTGCTCGCATGTACAACACCGTCCCACTTCCTCTAGAGCGAGCGAAATAGCGCGGTCTCGCTTCTCCAGCGCCGACATTTCACGTTCCCTACTATACGCCATCAGTAATAATATCGGTCAGATTGCGTATCTGCAATCGCAAGTTCATGGGCTGTCACGCATCTACTTCGGCGGCTCCTTCATTCGCGGTCATCCGCAAACTATGAATACGCTGAGCTACGCCATCAAGTTCTGGAGTAAAGGCCAGAAGCAGGCGTACTTCTTGCGGCACGAGGGATACCTCGGTGCTGTCGGCGCATTCCTTAAGCATCAACCCCGAAATTGGGGCCGCCGAGGTAGTTTCGAGGAGGGCCAGGGGCTTGAAGAGAGATTAAGAGTCCGGACAGAGGAGAATGCTCCATGATGGCTCTACAATAGACGTCACGTTTACTCCCTGTTGGTGATAATGTTAATCACGGATCGTGGGGGCAGGAAAAGTCCCGAGCGGACTATGCACAAACCCCTGAGACGGAGCTAGACTTGACACTGAAGGAATATCAGTGTCGTACGTTCGTTCCATTCTCCACCACCACTGTGTAATAGGCACTTCCTGTATATCTATATACTACCAGCTCCGTGCCGAGGCTTCACGATTACGAGGAAGGGGATGTTATTTTCCATGTAACTACTGATTAGAATATGCATTGCGGGCGTGCATAGACGTCGATGTGGATAAATAATTCAGGATAATCAAGCAAGTTATCAATTCGTCAAACTGAATAGTTCGAAGTGAAGTAACGCAATAATACATTCTTCGCATAGGTGAAAATACGGTAGATTATACATGTTGGATAGAACGTCCCTTGATCAAGTAACCGGTCCCAAAGAATAGATAATGCAGCGAGCACATCTAGACCGTAGATATTCACATTCTATTCGGGCATCTCAGGGATAAATTAGGATGCCTTCATGCTCCTGCATAACAACCTCACTACTTCTTACAGTACACCAGAAATATCTGCCGGTGAGCAAAATGGAACTATGCTGCAAAATACGAAGCAAGTAGGATATGCGCAGCAAAAATGCAAAAGAGATGATCGAACCCAGGCTCGAACTGGGGACCTTCAGTGTGTTAGACTGACGTGATAACCAACTACACCATCCGACCGGATGAGTGAGGAACTTGATGTTCCATCACGTGATGGTAACAGCTGTACTAATCCTGGTATAAGTAGCGTGCAAACAACTGGATTTGATTTGTTTAGGTATTCTGACCTATCCATATGTAGGTGAGTGGAGATGGGAGTGGATACGAATGGCAATAGAAGGGAGATGCTAGGTGATCTTCTGTTACCTAACTGTTAGGCAATTCTAGTAATGGTCGACAAGGTACACTGTTCAAGATACTTGAACAGAACAGACGAGGCATCGAAGGTACGACGAGTGTTCGCCTCTTTGAGGACATACGGATCCTTGAGGAAATGAGACTATTTTGATAAAGACATTTACGGAGGCACATCGAGCGTTCTGAGGAATAAGCTCAAATACACGGGATTTTTATATTAAAGATTCCTCGCGATAGATCTACTCGACTACGAAAAGCGGTAGTGAGTAGAAAATTAGGTACCTAATCTAGTTCCTATGTATCTCTGTACTAGAAATAGGTGAGACTGGAGCTGGATGCAAAATCACGCAGCCTAGTAATATTAGGCAGTTAACACACTAAGGGACGTAAAAGAGTCCCTATGCAAGCCGAGGGAACATAGAAAAAGATGTCGCTGCCACCTATGCTGCACTCGCGGAACACAAAGAGCAGCGCTAACCTCCCAACGTAATTCGTCCAAATMCCCGCCAGCCATTATTCATCATTTCGCTTATCCATCATCAATAGATCGTAGCGAGTGTCGTAGTGCGGTGGTGTGGTGTTCAAAACACCATATCCTTGGGTTCAGGAGACCCGTAAGCTTCAGACTTGACGCGAGCGTTCCAGATCGCTCCACCAGCCAGCTTGGCTCTAGAGCTTAGGCCCCGTAACTGCAGTCTTTTCTTGATCTTGCGTTGATTTCGACACGTAGATACCCATTGAATGCTAGGTGTTGGCCGAGGCGCAATGGATGGCGACCTCGTATAGCTTGGTTCTGACTCCATTGAATCAAAGGCGCTGTCGATGCCTCTCTCCGCCTCCTCGATTAAAGCTTCGCCTTGGGCAAAGCAAGATTCCCCGTACATGCTCTTCAACTCGGCCTCCAAGTCGTGCGATGGACATTCCTCTGGCGGAGATTCTTGCGATAGAAGTTCCTCCGATGGGAATTCCTCCGACGGAACAATGCAGTGTTTGTGCTGTCCCCCGAAACTTGAAATGACACACACGTTGGGCCTGTGGTCCGCGAATATACAATGATTGGTGTGGCTAGAGCCAAGAGAGCACTCCCCGTCTGTACCGTGACGGTGGGAAGGACGTGGATTGAAATACGTCGGGAGTAGAGCAGCGTGTTTGCAATCGCAGTCGTAGGAACGCTATTAGCGATGTCAATATCTCGTCTCGTCATTCGTCAACCAAGATGGTTAATAAACGACTTACATTTGAGCCTTCCACTAGCGAAACATACTTAGGCCTGACATAGAACGACTCTTCATCGCTGGTGCTGCTGAAACTAGACTGAGAGGAACAGTCCGAATGGGAAGCCCGAGGGACCTCAAGGTCCTCATCTAGGACCTTCTCTAAGGCCTGGCGATCTTGAGTATCTCGATTTGGAGAAAATAGGATGCGATAGGCGTTTAATGTGATGGTCGACGGAGGCGCGGCCCTCGTTTGGATAAACCAAGATTGGATCTCAAAGAGCACCTTCTTTTGTGATTTGTCGATTTCTCCATATTCAGTGAGCTCGGTCGGGTCAACAATGGTCACTCTAGCTTCTCTTGGCCGCCCGAGCTTCTGGACGATAACCAAAACCTTGGTCGCTCGTATTGTCTCTCGTGGGGCACCGATGACCGTATATAAGCTGCCATCAGGCCCTTTGTGGCCCGGGATCCAGCATATCTGAGCCGTGGAAACATGGGATGCTTCAAATGACGTCAGGTTGACGATGTGAACTTTCCCTGCCTTGCATCCGTAGTCCTGCACAGGAACCCAGACGGGGAAGCGGTTAGGATTCCGTGGATCCGTTGCGACGAACACACCATGTGCCTCAGCTCGATACTCGTCATTGTTGATATCGTCCTTTAAGTCAGCTATGTCATCAATGATTCGTGGCTCGTGTTTATTAGTGCCTTCTAGGGGCCGAACAATCGGTATTACTGCGGAAGCGTTCAGGTTCAGAATAGGGGACTGAACGACGATGTTATGATGAGACCAATGATAATCTCGAACTCGGACATGATAATCTGTCATGATAGTTGATTTAGGTCTCGCTATGAATCATACATAATCGTGTCAACGGGTATGTAAATTAGTTCTTGGAACTTGACGAACGCTTTCTAGGGTGCTGCTGGTTCCACGGGGTCTCAAGTTAGCGTGTTTGTCCTTGATGGACGTGCACGCAGGCTGCCTCTCAGAGCGAAGCATGGCAATATGTGTGAGACCTAGTGGAAGAAGCAAATAGGTACACAAATAAGGTCGCATCCTTGAGACGTGCAACAAGCATCCAGTGGTTCTTGACATGTCTTCAAGGGCAACGCACTCACAACGCCGTCTAAACCAGGTTTGGTCAACCACTTCGTAAAGATTGATCCTGCGAGAGGTTAAGCGGTGAGTGTGAGCCACACCAACAACACTCCATGGTTGGCATCTCCGTGACCGAGTTGATGGACTAATGCGACCCTGTAGATCACGAGGGGGGATTCGATACAGGACAACACCTAGACACAAATAACAAGAAGGTATAGAAATGGTCGGGCAGAATCTCCCATCTGGAGACGGTGCATATACTAAGATATCGAGCGCCACATATATGTTGTACAAGTCCCAACTAAACGGCACAGTGCGGGAGGTGCGGTGTTGATACATAAAACAACCCAACCTCGTGTGCAGGTGGCTTGCTTAGCTCGCTTGGGCGATACGAAGCTCTGTAACGCACGTCACATGGCCGAATGGTCGATAATAGGCCGATCTCAGTCGGACGCGCGGAACAACCGGATGTAGAGAGCATTCGGTCGCTCAATATCGAGCAAATGAAGGCTCTAGATATCGATTCCACTCTCTTACAAGCCCGAGACCCCCGATGACGACTACTGGTTCTTGCTGGGCGGTGATTGAGCCTCCTTATCGTTCTGCTCTTTTCTCAGCAGTACTTTAGCCACCCATTCCTCGATTTCTCGTTCCGCCTCCTCGTCTGTTCGACCACCAGGCGGACCAATATGCCGCCGTGCCATCCTTCTCAAATCATCGATGCTCGAAACGTCGAATGCCCAGGCTAGACCACCAGTCATCATAATGCCAAATCCCATGACATTGAGCGTCGCCAGGTTGAGAGCCTCGAGGGCTATGAAAGAGCTGTCGGACTGTATCTTGCTGACTGGTCTATTGCTTGGTTGGTAGAATTTTGGTATTGTCAACCTGTGTTTTCTAGCCACCGCCCGCCTTGTGATGAGAGTCGAGAGAGCGAGGAAGCCAGCGCCGGCAAAGAACAAGCCCAATTGCTTCAGCGAACGTTGTGACAGTATGGGCGATCGGGGTTCGGGAGGCTGTATCGTGTTCTGAAGTGGTTGGGGTGTTTGCGTAGGTTCGAGAGGCTTTTCTGGTGAAGGATCCCTATCCTTCGCCATCGTCATTGTAGTTCCAAATGACCACATTGGTGTTCCTCCACGTCGAAACAATCTAGATACCTCTATCCAGCCAAGAGAATGACGAGAAATCAGGTCATACAGAAGGGAATGACGAGCATCTAGAATCTAGTGCCATTAACAAAGGCAATTTTCGCCTCTTCGCCAAAAACACGCGGGCGTTGCGAATGAATTGAAAGACGAAAGGATTGAAAATCTAGTCTTTGATGTTGTATGCTAAAATTTCGCGAAACTGCTCCTTCCCAAAATTTAGTTCTCCCCGACTTCAATCTGGGGTAAGCGAGTGGGGTATCGCAATCCACTGATACCCGCATAACCTTTTTAAGTGGATACTATGGTCTCAATATCTCGATACAGGCACCTAAGCTAATAATGAATTCTTCACTCCCAACCTAGTGGAAGCTATTAAGAATGCTCAATGAATTTCGATCTCTCAAACTCTCCTCCGTGCCTAAGGTGCAATGCAATATCATAGCTCTAATTACCATTACTTCCTATTCMCCCTGATCTATCTGCCGTCCATTGGATGCGTTAGCAACAATCATTACAGGCTTGGGTATTAAGTACTAACCGCACTCAACAGGGCACCATGATTTTGGACTTCACTGGACCTGAGACGGAGGTCCATATCTACCAGGCTGGTTGCCTAGTAGCTAGGCCCGTTGGAACATCGAGTAAATCTCATAGGATGGTCTGATGAGGTCGGCATCTTCGGGACGATTCGGAGAGTCTAGGATAAACTGCCTTATCCATTCCTTTCTCCTTAGGCTCGCCTCGCATTCTGCCCACATATCTAAGCGATCTGGGAGCACTAGCCTAAGGAGTCGTACTAGAAAGGCAAGACACGGACGAATGCTTTCTAGTTTGAAGTGAAGCCAAAGGTCTCCTGGCGACAAGTGGAATTCGATGTCCTTGGTTGGAAATACTTCAGACCAATAGACAGGATTCTTGTCATCATATGCCCTCAGCTCTTCCATCAGGTCTAGCGCAGCTTGAAGTTGCGCCAGGGGTTCCCGAAGGCTCGAGACCGTCCCATCCCGTACCCCTACCTCTTCAACAGCAACATGGGCAGAAACGACTTTATCTTGGAATTTCCTGTAGAGCTCCTTCCGCTTGTCCTTCAACCTTGACCGATCGACTTCAAGAAGTAGTTTTCGGTAAAATTCAGCGACGTCGCTGGAATGCTCTACCCTAGCAAGCGGGAACTGAATAATCTCCTTGCAAAGGTCAAACTTTGCAAGGTGGTCTGGAGGCGGCTCACCGTCCATGCATTTTCGAGCGGTGGTAGTCCAATCATAATATGCCGCGAATCTACTCATATTAGCAGATAAGGATACAATGCTTAGAGTAGATTTATGTGTGAGGGTGATCACATGGTGAATATGTCTTGGTGTAGACCGAGGACCCTTCGCAGTCTTATATGAAGCGACAAGGATGTACATGCCTCCGGATCATGGAACTACATACCTTCCAAGTACTGGCAATTGGGGACTCAGCAAGTCATCATCAAATCCTTGGACGAAACTATTCTACTTTCATTTTCACTTCCAGCCTATAGAGAAAAAGCAAGATGAACGACAGAGGAATTATGACAAGAGAACGGATGGGGTGTTGTCGGTATGTTGATTGGCCTCAGAAGCTGGGACTAGCGTCATTTGTCATATTCCACCAAGCAAGCCTCTGGTATCGCGTCTACTAGTGTCTGCGACCCGACGGATTTGTCTCTCTTCTTGCCAGGATCAAGGGCAATAAGGCTTCCCGGATGGAGCGGTGAGAGGCTCCAGCACGGTTATCACCAAACGGTCCCCCATCTTCGAGATGGTCTGTCTCCCTGCTTAAAACCACTGTTGAGCCCCAAGTAGATGTAACCTGGCACACAGACATGCTGCAGGTTGGAGAACAGTGAAGGACTAAAGACGCACGTGAAGTAACACTACTATGGTACGCTGCAAGATGCACTGCCTTAACTAGCTAGTACGAATTGAATAGTCTCGGCTGCTCGCATAATGGAGGAAGCATGTGAGTGCTGGGAAGTAGGTACCCATGCTTAGTCTCGGGTATGCATTTAAGAAGTGTAGCCGGGTTGCTGGTAAGGCTGTTCAGATCGATCTACGGAAAGAAGATGCGGGAAGGTGGCTTACCTGGCAGGTCAAACCGGGTCAATGCCAAGCTTCTTTAGTGCCGATGCTACCTAAGGCAGGTATCCATCCTGCAATCGGTCCCAACCTGGAACCCGTTGGATCCTTCAACCTTATTTTTGCCCTTTCATCCCGTCCCAGCACCACCCCCGTCCCCGTCCTCGCCAGATTATTGGAAGTTGAAGCTCACCGATATCTCGAGATCACCAAAGTATGGGCAGGGATAAGTCAACCAAGAAGAGCCGGCCTTCAGCGACTCCTCCACTAGCGGCTGCAACCCAACCACCAAGTTGGCCCCCGTTTAAACCATCTTTGCCCGTCGTACAACTCAGCCCAGAAGCCCCGGTCCCGGGATTGGAGGACAAGATAATCTTGCTTCGGAATTTCTGGCCGAAGAACCTGTGCCGAGACTATGTCAATTATCTCCGGACATTGCCCTTGACAACCACGCCCGGTCGGCCAAAACGTGGTGAGGCTGTGAGGGTAAACGATAGATTCCAAGTCAACGACCCTCGCTTCTCACAGAGGCTCTGGGTCGAGACGGGACTCAAGGATGCCATTCTAGATGACTCTGTCAAACACCTATGGTTAGCAAGAGCCCCATCTTCTACCATCGCCACTTAAGCGGGCTCTATACCTCACCCGACTCCTTGGTGTGCAGATAATACTAATGACTAGCAACAGGGGCGGAGACGTGGTTGGATTGAATCCTAATATTCGAGTATATCGCTATTCCAAAGGCCAATACTTTGATTGCCATTGTAGGTTCTCGATCTTTATTCCATATTCGTCTATGCAGTCATATTTGTCAAGTGACAGGTCTACGAAGCGACGTTGTTTCTACACGAAGTCTTAGCGTCGCGTCCTTGAGATGCCAAGAATCTTTGTCTAAATTCTTAATGTCTCATCGAGCCCTTTCCAGCGACTTAGATGCGTTGATCGACGTATATAAGTCGCTGATAGTATTGGACCTATAGCCAAAGGCAGCACTCTATATCATCCAAAAGAGGGGTTTAAGCTGCCATTGGAGAAAGCGAAGTTTCTTCTCGCATATCATGCACAAATCCTGCGCGTTTTGGGGTCATTCTCTATGCAAATAGTAAAGAGGGTGGTTCACTAATCGACATCCTTAGATGACGACTCAAACTTAGTCACTCTACCCTCCACCAACGATCCCTCTAGTAACATCAGCACTAAAACAACATGGACACTATTGCTGTACTTGACGTCGGTCGCTGAGGGCTGTGCCGGCGGGGAGACGGTTTTCTATCCTCATGACCGCAAGTCCCCGAAAGAAGAAATTGCCATTGCCCCTGAAACAGGTTTGCTCCTACTCCATAAGCACGGCGATGATTGTTTATTGGTGAGTACGACCTTGCTTTTCTCCCTCCAGTAATATTAATCTCATATATGTGCATTTTCAGCACGAAGGTCGAGAAGTAACAGCTGGAGAAAAGTGGATAATCCGCACCGATCTCTGCGTGAAGAAGTGAAATACTTGCCCAGGTTTGCGAGCTAAACACGGGAAGATGTGTCCTGTCTCACTCGCGACTTTTAGCCTTGCGATGCCAGATGCGAGATGCGAGATGCAATAGAAGGATACCTTGATGGCACAACAGCTGTCGAGCCTAGCTCCGAAATTTTACTGTGGCATCGAAGGTAACTTCGTGTTTCAACCGATATGGATCAAGAGATGAAATGCAACCATACACACGGAGTCAGCTGACATCACGAAGCTGCCCCCCACATGAGACAGCCGAGACAGTTAGACTCGCTCAACTACAACAAAACCTGGAAACTTCCGTAGGTGGTTTTCAGTCTGCCGTGTTTCTTCAGCAACCTACCTAGTGCATATGCCGGCGTGGTTGCTGCTTTCGGCCGCATACGCAGATATGTTGTCGCCCCCGGAAGGTTAGACCTGCAACTTTGCCAATGTCGCCGTCGTATAGCATATAGAAAGCCCCGAAAGCCTCCCATGCCTGTTCTCATATCAATTTTGTTGAGTTTATTGGTTCGGCTCAAGCTGTGCCTATAATTGGTACTCATCAAGGCTTGACCAATAGTATAGCCGGTACCCATCAGATATTCCTACGATTTCGTGTTATGGAACCACCACTTTTTGTCAGATACTAAGATATCCCGTTCCTTAGAAGACCATATCAATATCATTCGTTCCAACAACTACATAGCAGCAAGTCGGCCCAATTTCATATCTCGTTTTATAACGCCACCAAACACAAGCGCCGACGCTGATTCGCAGGAGAAGTTCCCGGTACCGGTCTTTCGGATTCTCGCGGCTTTCCCAACCGTGAAACAAGTGCTTACGGTGGCTTGTATCTGCCTCGTACTTACACAGTACGTGTCTTTACTCTTTCTCAATAGCATTAATCTAGGTGACTGTCTAAGATCACCGTCGCCGTACGTCCCTCTCGCATTTAGATGACCGGCCACCCCTGCGCCTCGGTACAACGCTACGGCCTAGTCGCGAATCGCAGTCGTCGTGGTAGAATACATTTTTATCCCTCAAATCTATGGTTTTACCGATGAATGAGCTAGGAATCAATTTGAGACACTGGTCCGGAGCTGACAAACGTTCCTGGGCGCATATTCGGCTACCGAATCCTATCGGAGGCCGAGCTCATACCACAGAGCCCCAAAGACGCCCACGCTTCTCCGCCTCAATCTAGCCGAGCTCCTATTCCCACCGTCTAAGGTATCGGATAGTCCACGTCAGGATTCAATAACATGCGATTGATCGTTCTATCCAAACTTTTGAAAGACGTGTAGTTGTCGAAAACTATTAGCAAGGGCTCGAAGCGAAATGAAAGGGAAAAAGCATAAGAGGTTAAAACAAGGATAGGCCACTTGGATTGAATAGATCCTATTCGTAGATCTCTCCTCAGCTGAGTCCCACACGGACGCCAGGGACAGAAAAGAAAGGGACACGCTATCCTCTTACGCGTCTAGAAGAGCTTATGCGTCCTACATCGAGAAGTACGCATCATAAGGCCTCCAATGAAGATTTTCCAGTCACTAGAGCTAGAATATGGATCCATGATGCAGAACGCAACACTTTGTTACTCCGGCGTTGATTAGGTCGACACCGATCTGAAATCGGAACTGTTCCTTGTTCTACACATCAATGGACGCAATGTCGACCCAGTGATGACTCTTCCTCGACAAAAACTAGCACTAGCCTCTCAACCATAGTACGTATCACAAGGATGAGAACAACCGAGTTCTACTTTCCCCTTGCTTCTCTGAATCCACCAAAACAAGTTGTCCGCTCGAGTTATCCCACAAGTCTGCACATCACAACGCTAAACTACTAGCTACGAGACTATCACATTGGGAACTTTCCCCATGGGGAACCGCACCTTGTAGCAAGGTAATGAGGTGATGACAAAAGACCGCAGCTAGACGAAACGTGGAAAAGGAGATCGTAAAAAGAAGCCTACATCCTAGGATACGGACCCGGCATCAACAATGTACTACCTAATATTTCGCGTATATCAGTAGTATCTGCAAGTTAATACGTGTTAGCACAGTGTCAGCCAGCCAGCCAATTCCTCGTGTGCGGTGTGGGACTTCCGCGGCAGCAGTAGAGAGCCGGGCAACGGCAGTTCGCTATTATACAGAATATCCACTGTCGTCATACCGCGTAACTTAGGTACCTATCCACGAGCCCAATACTCATCGTTTACAGTGGTAATTGAAGCTTCGATCCTGTATTCCCCATGAGCTTACTTCATGGCCCCCTTTTCTGCTCTCATAGAGTTGGTTCTACATCAACACTAAGCCCCGAAGCTTACGCCATCTATATGTCCGTATTTCCTTGCCCGGCGGAAGATCCGAGCTTACTAGCGATAGGTCATTAGATCGAGCACTTGATAATTCTAGCAGGTCATTTCGAGTACAGATCTTGGTAGCTTTTTCACGGGGGTGATATCTAATAGACTACCTGCTGGCCAAAAAAAAAAAAAAAAAAAAAAGTCATGACACTTACCGCTGTAAACATTACTGGCTCGTTATCGATGCGGTGTCTTGTTGAAATATACAGATCTGGGATGGTAGAATGACTGCAGGCTAGCACCTTTTCTAATCATTCCTCGTTATGAGATTGATCACTTCAGCTAGCTCCATATTCGTTTGTAAATTCTCAAATACTAGGGGAGAGATGGTGAGATATCTAGCTCATTAATGAAGTCTTAAGTCCTCCCAAGTCCCCCATGTTTCGGGCTACCTATGACTCAACATGATCTCCTAGTGCTACTGAGGTACATATGCACCGTGATTTACTAGGGGAAAGGCATGATGTAATTCATAAGGGGTGGATAGTGATCTTGTGGGATAGCCCGTGTATAGAAGAAAGCGGCGGAACTTCAAGGCGAAGACACATATCAAGCGTGCTGGGTAGGCAGTTACCTAGTAGTGCTATTGATGGGATGGATGGTTAGATATCTCCGTTATAAGCTGGCTATTACAATATGAACGAGGGAAAGGGGAGACCTCGGCTCATTTACAGGCCAAGTCCCATTACTGTCACGAAAAACGAAAATAGCGAAGGAGCGGTATATGAGTCGGCGATGGGGAGCAGAGCAAATCAACAAGGCACATTACGAGATCTTAAAGTAGAAGACGAAGGATCAATTCAGAAGCCACAAGGGCGGGATCATGGTCAATTAATTCTCATTCATCATTGACCTAAACCACAAATCTCCTACTCATTTGGTAAGAGTGAATTGGATATGCCGTAGACTCCAGTTCCCATGCGTTGTGAAAGTCAACCCTCTGCCAGATCCCTTTTTGATTCATTAGTGAAAAAACCCTTAGTGACCAGCCAGAGCGTGAGCTCGGCGGCGGTCGCGCTCCTCAGCGATGGTGAGCTTGACACCCTTGCCCTTGGGCAGAGAAATCCAGGGCTTCTCAGAGCCGATAACGAAGACGTTGTTCTCACGGGTGGCGAAGGKGTTGTCAATGGCGTCCTTGATGTGGACGATGTTGAAACCACCATCGTGGCGCTCACGGTGGGTGATGACACCAACACGACCCATGTTACGACCACCAGTAACCATGGCGATGGCACCAGTGTCGAACTTGATGAAGTCGGTGATCTTGCCAGTGGCAAGGTCAATCTTGACGGTGTCGTTGACCTTGATCAGAGGGTCAGGGTAACGGATGCTGTAGCAGGAAAACACGTTAGCATGCATAAAGGACGGGGGGACATMCCAGCCATTAGTTCGAAGCTCGATCTTATCACAAGATGGGAAAAGGTGGTTCAACCAAAGCTTGATCCAACGGCTGAATGATGTCTGACAGAACTTACGTTCTCGCATCGTGCGTGACCAAGAATGGGATTCCGCCCTTGCCAAGTTGCACTCGCTTGACCTTGCCCAGCTTGTACTCGGCCTCCTCAGTCTGGATTCGGTGGATGGTGTATCGGCCCTTGGTGTCGTAGATGAGGCGGAAGTGCTCGCCGGTCTTCTCGATGGTGATGACGTCCATGAAGCCAGCAGGGTAGGTGAGGTCGGTGCGGACCTTGCCGTCGACCTTGACGAGGCGCTGCATGAGGATGGCCTTGGTCTCGCGGTAGTTCAGGGCATACTTCAGTCGGTTACGGATGAAGATGATGAGGGGCATGCAGTCGCGCAGCTTGTGCGGACCGGCAGAGGCCTTGGGGGCGTAGACTCCCGAGAGCTTGTCGAGAAGCCAGTGCGAGGGTGCGCTCAAGCGCTTCTGGTGCTTCTTTCTGTAAATCCAAGTCGAGTCAGTACATGTCGTGGAGTTTCAGCAATTGACATTTTGATGTGGATGCGCGTGCCAACAATGATGGCAAATGCTGGAGGAGAGACATCATTTCGCAATGCGAGGTAGCAAGATAGAAACTGGTTATCGAATGGATGTACTTACGGTCCTCTGCCCATTTTGACTGCTCAACGATGAAGGTTGGGATTATCGTGAAGTTGGCAGAGTCGTGTGTGGCTTCTCAATTGGGACTTGAGAAAAGTTGTTGAATTGATTGCGCCTAGGTCGAAATTTCCTTGGAAGCGAAAAGTGTGGGTTTGTGCCCTAGTGGGTCTTGTGGACGGTGAGTTTTGCAAGTGAAGTGGACCGTGCACAGGAGCTGCATCCGACAGATTCACAATTCTTGGCACTGTCCTGCTGGGACCAACAGGTACGTACCCCTGGTATCTCAAACATCGAACGAAGATGCAGTCTAGATCCCGTACAGTTACGAACTGCATCCGAATAAATAGATCAAAATCAGTGGGAAACATGTAGATCATCGGGGCTATCTGGTCATGCTCATCACTGCCAATGGATTACATATACGAGAACTAAGGATTACCTGTTTCCAAAGCTCTCAAGATCAACATCATACTATGCATTTCAGGAGTTGTTGAAGTAATTTTGATATTGGATTCAGAGCTATCCAGGCATAAACMCCAAGCCTCCAGCGGCTTTCATAGAACCGTAGTTTTCCTTTCATCATCCCATGCGTGTATCATACCTGTTTATCGTACCCATCCMCCCCATTCCCGCCCTAAACCAGTAGTACAGCCAGCCATATACACATATCCATTCTGTAATGACAGGAACTCCGTGCTTGATGCAGCACAAATCAGCTAGACCCATCTCGTAGTATCTCATAGCATGCCTTCGACGCAACTTCTGGTCGAATTATGGCAGGKACGGAATTAGATTCATCCTCACACCCTGGGTCATCTCGTAATTCTATCCCCTTCCATTGTAGCGTAGGATGTTATAATCCTATCTGGCCCGCTGTAGCCAGGAGTTCTCCTGATGGTATTCTCTAGCCAATAATCCATAATTAAGATGCATTCAAACGCCAAACATACTCCTCACATGTAGCGTTAGCCTTTCATCCAAGACCACGTCTCTCTGGCGGCGTGTCGTTCGTGCCCTGCGTATCATCAAGGAGAAGGCGTGATATGTCCATTTCTCCAATAGCGCCGGACGAAAACCCTGTTCCGGGACCTTCGTTGAAGTAGAGACCCGAATGGGGAGGTTGGGATGGTTCCCCAGTATCGATGAGACTGGAAGGTAATGGCCACTTGGGCATATCTTCCTTGGAATTGCTTCGATTAAGTTGTGGCTCGAGCAAAGCCGACTTAGAAACGTGTAACGAATTTTCGATGGACATGTTAACGGAAGGCTCCAGCAGATTGTTGCCCCGTCCTGGCTCTCTAACTTGCATGGCCGTCTTCTCTGTGCCCGCAAACTTCTCAGGGTATTTATTGCGCAATCTATCTCGAAGATCCGTCGGTTGTCTACTGGACAGGTTGAACCTCGGATCCCTCTGAATCTTGGTCCACTGGGGGCCATAGAGCTCGAAACCTTCTAGTATCTCCCTGTCATCTTGCTCTGAAAATGGCCGTCGTTCCCTTCGATGTGACTTCTTAAAAGGCCCTCTGATCCCTAATTCGGCCAGGTCCTCCATTTTCTTCCGATGAGCTCGGCTCTTCCGTTGCCTCGGTGGCGCGGGATCAGAGTCATTTTGGGCCGACTGGTTCTGCTCAGCTTCGGCCTCTTCTTCTGTCTCGTTAAGGATATTCTCAGACATTAGACCCTTCCTCGGTCTGCCCCTGGCATTTACTGTCGGCTGTTTTTCTCTGGATATATCATTCCTGGCTGCCGGACTGGCACGGAGTTCCTCTGGACAACACGTCCGGAACCTATCTTTCAAGTCCCCAGCTGTCCTATCGTTGAACCTGTATTCGGGATCTTCCAAGATATCCGTCCATCGTCCGACGCCATGTTTGCTCACACCGAGTAGCAAGTGATTGGTCTCTTCTTCGGACCACTTGCGTCGCGGCTTGGCAGCTCGTCGCTTAACCTTTCCTGTTGGGGTTCGCTCAGGCTCGGGTGGAGGACTCGGGTTCGCCTTGTCTTCAGCCGGATCCGATATTTCGGGTGGCTTCGTGATGCCGAGGGTTTGCGGGGGCTCAGAATGCGGGCGGTTATCGAAGGATCCCGAAGAGATTGGTGGGAACAGCGAAGCGTCGGATGGCGGCTCGAGCAACCCCACTATGATTGGAGGGAACATATGCTGTTGAGTAGTCGCTTTTTGCTTCTTGAGTGGCTGTGGCAGCTGCACGAAGTCTTCTTTAACCGGCCGCCTCTTCTTTCCAAGATCTTCGGCGTTATCTGGCGTGTCGTCCAATATCATGCGTAAGTCCTGGGATGAGATGTGGCTTAGTAATGTTCGGTCCGATGGATAACCACCATCATTCCTTAAGGCGGAATTCGCTGGAGCCTCGTCTACAACCGAGTATAGGGACGGCATAGACTGCGACGCCAATTGGCCCAAGTTTGTGTCCGGAATCTCGGACCTCTGGCCTGCATCGGGCTCGATGGTGTGTAGACGGCCGGAGGTCTTGGGGAGAGGTAGGACTTTGATGGGTGGAAGCTCAGCATGGTGCGGCCGTGGCGTAGCAGTCGATTCGTTCAGCAGATGAATCAGTCGTGGCTCGATGGTGGCCATCGTGAGTCGATGGGGGCGGGCAGGAGAAGAGCATTTGGAGAGGGAAGAGGTCCGGACGGACTCTTTTGTTTGCACCGAGGGGGGAAGGCGAACGGGAGGCGAGAAAACAAAGGCGGGATGGCGATAAGACGGAATGAACAGTCGGGATTCGGAAGAGGGTAGGGAAATAGTGAGCACTGAGGGCACTACCGTTTGGCTGAGAGCCTGGAAATGCCACGAGGATTGTGCACAGTATGATACTGTCTATCTGTTTGTGGTAGATAGGTAGGTATGTAGCAAGTGAAGGCAAGAAGATTTGATGAATAGTGGCGCATAAGGAGAGGAGGGAAAGGGAAATGGTTTGTACATAGATGGCTCAATCTACTCAGATAGGTAATCAGCGCCGATAAAGTATCAGATCCTCGAAATCCTCGTGGGCCTCCTTCTTGTCTTTCCAAGGGGAGGGAGAATAAAAATGCAGAAAAAAAAAGAGAGCGAAGAAAAAAGACTTCTTCCTATCAACGAATGCTATGCAGGTGCTAGGAAATGGAAAGGTATTAGTGCGGGTTGGCCGCGTTTGCGTTTTCTTCTCAATCTTCTCACTGCTTCACGTGAAGATACCATTCCTCTTATTTGATTACCTACATCTAAGGGTTAGGTATGTAGGTATGCATTGAGTGCCCCTACCAATAGATAGGCATGTACTAGACTAATAGAGCAATAAATCGAACCGATTAGGTTATGTTGATAATTGCCTTCGGCTTCGGGGTGCCGGACTGGGGGGGGGGGGGGGGTTGGCCTGCAAAATCCGAGGAATTTATTTACATATTGTATGAAAAAGAGTGGAAGAGTGAGAAGAGAGGAGGATGTCTGGTTACACTAAAGATAACGCTTTCTTGAACGAGGGGATCATCGGTGGAAATTCAATTAATCATCATGCCTTCTCGGCTGGTAAAATGCCAAGCATTTCTCGAATCTGCAATTACGATGGAACGCCCTTAATGCCCTCTGCTACCCTCTGATCCTTCCCGAGTCTTGTACCTGTATTATGGCCCAATCGGGGGCGCTCCCGCCGCCAACCTAGCCGTTCCTTCCCCTATGCTGATATTGCACCATTGCACCTTTTAGGGTACAGCCGTCGAAACCGCACATGGGTACATCCGTAGGATATCATTCGATTTGCAAATCATCACAGCCTACATGTACCTTGAGTGGTATTGTCCTTAAGTTGAGGGAGCCTCACTGTTTCAATTTTATGACTTCGAACAAGATCCATCAATAGATCGGCAGACCGAAGAATAAATCTACCATAAATCTATCGTAAACCGTGCGAGGCTATATCCGACTCAAGTATACCACTGCTCTTCAGCTCCCGGCAGGCCGCGTACAGCTATTAGTCTAGAGCGCTCTTATTATACCACTCTCATACCGAAGTAGTAAATTCAGCTCACCACCTGAGATTATTACCCCTATAAGTCCGCAAGAAATCAGACAAGTCAAGGAAATATGGCATCGCAGCTCCCAGCATTCCCCCGCACAATCTTCACCATCGTAGAGCCTATCTCGCTGTAAGCCGTAATACCCATGTCTCTTCCCGCCCTCACCTACATGTAGCAACTAACATCCCACTTCCCACTTCAGCATCAGTGGCTTTCTGGGTCCCATCATAGACCCAGATTGGTTCATCGCCTCACAGCTCGATAGTCCGGACGCCAGCATTGCTGCTCCAAGGGATGACAACGCGCGCCTGGTTGCGCTGCAGTTAGGCAACGCTTATGGGTTACTATTTCTACTTGGTGTCGCTGTACTGTACACCACTACCGAGCTCAAGGTCGTCCGGAACTACCTCATTGCCCTATGGTTCGTCTTTCATGCTTCTCGTACTCTCTCCTCAATCCTCCGATCTCGTAACTACTTGCCCCTTAAAGCCATTACTCGAGGCGCATGTGACACAGTTACATATTCATTACACTATCACTTACGTTGAACATCGAATCGACCCTAACACGGAAGATATAGGATCGCGGATATAAGCCACGTCGGGGKGACTTGCTGGCTCCTCGGGTACGACAGGACCGTCGACGTGGGTTCGTGGAACGCCGTGACGTGGGGTAACGTCGGGTTTACTGTGAGCTACCTCCCTCTTACCCTTCTTATTTCCCTCGGACCTTTTACGTTCGCTGAGCAAGTACTGATGACGAACCCCGAAAAGGCATTTCTATGCTTAACCCGAACAGCCTACCTTCTAGGCCTCTTTGGACCAGATCGCAAAGCCGCCACGATATCCAAGAAGGCAGCATGAGATAGTTCTCTAGCATGTCTACGTGGTCTACGTGGTCTACGTCCATCAAGCTGGTTGCATGCAAATCACACGGAAGCCAATAGCTATAATTTCGTAGAACCCTTAAATTGATCGAGAGGACATGTCCCTTCATTCCCCTAAACTGACATGCATCTCCTAGCCTGCAACCGGGGCGTAATTGCTCATCTACAATGCTCCCTTTTCAGTGCCTGCTATCTTTGATGCCGAGAAAAGTCCATTAACTGCAGAAGTCCGCCATCATGCTATCATGCCATAGTAGAGACTCAAAAACTCATGTCAACTGTGTGGTGATGGTTGGGGTAGGTACCCAGCCAGGCTTCTGTGCGACTAAGCCACCATGTCAGTGGGGTTTAGACTGACGAGAGCCTCCTCGAACGCCAAGTATGGGTGACGAATCAACGGCGCCTCTCCTAGTTTTCTCGAGGACGTTTCGCACCGTGGGGATTCTGCCACTCGGATTGCTGGTTGCCTCCGAAGAATGCCGGGTTGAAATGCGGAGGCTGTTGGAAACCTCCCATCATCGATAGCGCCATGGGACCCATGCCACCCATCATAGCGTTGTTCATGTTCGGGTTCATACCTCCACCTCTTCCACCACGCATTCCTCCTCCGCGCATGCCGCCCATTCCACCTCCCGGCATCATGCCTCCGCGGAAGTTGAAATTGGGGCCGCCGCCACCTGCACCGAAACCGCCTCCGAAGTTGCCACCTCCCATGTTGTTGTTAAAGCCGCCAGGGCTGTTTCCATGGAAGCCACCACCCATGTTGCCTTGGTAGTTTCCACGGAATCCTCCACGAGGATTGAAGCCACCCCGACCACGGAAGTTGCCACGATCATTGTAACCTCCCATGTTGCTACCTCCACGGGAGCCTCCGTCCTTGTTCGCTCGGGCGGGGGCATCCTTAGGCAGAGTCTTGAAGGGGTTGGTGGTGTGCGAAGTGTACAAGACAGTTACTTTCTTAGACTGGGCAGATTGAGCAAGCTCGGAGGCGATCGTCTCAATCTGTCGCTTGGCAGCGGTAGCGGCTTGCTGAGTGGTGAACTCGAGATAAGCTTGACTGTAGAGGGAGGATCAATTAATATAATGGGCTGATGACTAAATCAGTAGATAAAACTTACCCTTTGCTCTTGCCGTTGACCTTGTGCTCGGAGAAGGTGATGTCCTTGAGTTCATCCTCACAGTCCGCTCGACGGATCCAGCCACGGATGTCATCATCTGTCGTCCACCACTGAAGCTCCGACAGAAGCAAGGCGCTGGTGGCACCCGGGTCGATTGGCCGGTCATCAGAGGTCTCCTTGCGCTTGACGCCCTGGCTAAGGGTTTCACTACTGCTACGGGCGGCCATGTTGTCCTGGTCGTTGTAGTCCTCGTTGTGAGTGTGGGAAAGAGAATCAGGATTGGAGCCGTTGGCTATGGTGATGGAAGAGTTGTTCTCGTACGCGTGGTTGTTTGACTCGTCGAGTTTGGTGTCTTCAGATGCGTCGGCATTGGCGTCGTGCGCATCACCATACACATCAATCTCGAAATCCTCGTCGGCCATCTTGATGTTTGCTTGGGGGGGTACGTGAAATTAAAGAGAGACTAAGAAGGAAGGAAGGCAGGTAGGTCTGTGAGCTGTCAAGTGAAGGGTGGGTGTATTCAGATAGTTACAGGTGCCTGTAGTCGACCACTCCATATCATCAGTTAACCGGAAATACATGATGCGTAATCCTCAGCTAGAAATGCAATAAACAGGAGGAAAGAGAAATACACACGATATCAAATACGTACAATTCGCAACCTTTCGACGTGAGATAGGTATTCCCCAACGCCGAGTTCCCTAAGCCAGTATTCCCCCGAATGATGCTGGGGTGTGAACAAATGGAGATATCAAAGACGAAGCTCTGTACTTGCAGTCTTTTTCACTCTGCCTCGAAATAATAATCGCACGCAGGACCCTCTTCCAAGCTGTTAAGCTGTTACGCGACTGCGATGATGGTGGTGATGTAGTGTAGAGTACAGGTAACTTGAGGTCCGATGACAACTAGAAAGACGTAGAGTGGGTGATTCCCAACTTTTTTATGAATCTCCACCGATATTACGGGCGTATTAGTAGAATGTATCCTCCAAATTATCACCAGAGAAGCTGCGAATTCCCTTCTGGGCCAGTACGGTAGACTTGGTAGAGAAAGAAATCAGAATGGTCCAAGGGCGAGGCAAAGGGAACGGAGAAAGGAGTTGAAACACGTCGTAAGCGACTGAGAGGTAGAATACTACTTCGAGATACGCATAGTCGGGAAGTCGGTCGGCCGATACACTACACCTGACGCGTTGACGATGTAATTGTGTCGGATGAGGTCAAGACGACGACGACGACGGTTGTGTCCGATGAGAATCAGGGACTTTTGGTAGAAGTGGATGTTGATTTGGACTTGACAGCTAAAATCGCCAAAGAGAAAGGTCAAGGGTGAGAGCAGCCTGAAGGACTACACTAGCGCTAAAATGGGCTGAGTTTCGGGGACGACGACCCACTATTAAAGGCTCTAATAGATGAGGCTGCGGGCAACCACGGGCGCATGGACCTTTTAGCGTCGCGCATTTGAGCTCAATACATGCACGGACATTAGATGTACAGATGGAAACTACGAATGTACTCAAGTACCTTATGTAATCGATATCCCTACCTGCCAACTCACGTGCATTTGGAGCTTGTTGCTGGCCAGGCCAGATTGCATCTGCGCAAACCGAACGCTAGCACATTTTTGGAGATAGACCTGTGGTCCCTGACATATACAAGGAAATCTGGCCGTATCCATCACCACTTCCACCTCTAAACCTCACAACAACGAAGCGACAATTCAAACTCCTCCTATCTGGACCACCATTGACGGCGACGAGATCTATCGCTGACTTTACCCCTATCAATTGCGATCCTCTTCAAATCTACCCATCCACAATGTCGGAAGTACAAGATATCCTCGAAATCCCCAAGGACTTCATCAAGGACGGCACACAGTTCCTGACGCGGTGTACTAAGCGTACGTATATCCTCGCTCTTTATTCCCGTCCTCAGATGTCCAGGGACTTCCACGACGGCCCTTTCTCGCGAGCAGAACGCGTGGAACGAAAGACGATAGACAATGGACAATAGGGACAGGATTGCGTAGGGGATAGAAATTGAACAAGAATGCTAATCAATTTATTTCATAGCGGACAAGAGGGAATTCATTCAGATCAGCAAGGCTGTCGGCGTTGGTTTCCTAGTTATGGGCGCAATCGGCTATCTTATAAAACTAAGTACGACCTCATTCCCTCGATTTCGTAGACGTCGGAATCGTTGCTAACATTCCCGCCTGTAGTTCACATCCCCGTCAACAACATCCTGGTCGGTGCCGCATAAATAGCTTCTAAACAAATAGGGGATTGTCATGGGAGGCAGAAAAGAACGAGGTCAGGTTGGGATGGAGAATTAGGGGGGTACGGCGAAGTGGCGGAAACAAATAAACGCCTTTAATATTACGCTGCGAGATATCGACAGTGGTGTGAGCTTATACGATATGATTCCTCTATGCGCCAAACTCGACGAAAACATTTGGTTTCACTTGAAGATTAAGGAGGGCGTGAGGTACGGGACGACTGAATGCTTTTTGGTATTCTTGTTCTCCCACGGCGGGATGTCTAGGCCATTGTACAAAATTGCATCTCAATTTCTAGCCGAAAACGAATGAGGATCTAAAAGATGAACCATAACGCCATGATATTTATCCTAGCATTCCCCTAACGCCTGAACTGTTTGTGCCAGAGGTCCGTAAGTCGTAGATCGATGTCCAGCATATCGTTGAAATAAACCAGCTAGACCAGCGTCATCCATCGTAACTAATTGGGTGACGTTCCCATCAGAATGGTCGGTCGTCGCCCTTAATCGAATATCTCATCCTCGTCGTCTAAATAATCGTCCTCTTCGTCATCATCCGAGTCATATCGAGAGGGCCTACGAGCATGGGCTAACGGCCTGAGCTTTTCATCATATCCTGACCCCATCCGGGGCTCCCCTTCATCCAACGAAGACTCGTTATATGAATGCACAGTGACAGTACCTAGAGAGTTGTCCCAGCCGTTCAGTGACGATGCTATTGTCGCGTTAGCGTTGGCTTCCTATATATTGTGTTCACTGGAATGAGTCTTACCCGCAATAAAAGGAGCAGTAGGATGCCAGCTCGCGTCCCTCACAATCGTAGACCAACCAGGTAGCCCGCTATTGTAGAACTGGCGATACGAGCCACCGGGGCGCGGCGCTGTGCGTGCTTGTGACGTAGTCGCCTTGACATCGACAATACCAGCAATCGTCGCGTCCATGTTATATATGTATACCTTGCCGTCGTGGCTACCTGAGTATACATATCGCGAGTTGGTGCTTCCTGGAGGCGAGAAGTGGCATCGGATCAGTGTCCGTAGCACCTTATGGCCACGGAATGTGACGACAGAGTTGTCGTTCGGGTGTGGGAACCACTGGGAGTCGTCGAATCGGCCCCATCGGTAGTCAAACTCGCTATAACGGGTGTGCTGCCGGGGATTCAGCTCTTCAAACTTCGCCGTCGTGTACATCATCTTCAGATCCCAAAGTTTCATGCTCTGATCCTTGCCATTGCTGAGAAGGTATCGGCCGTCATTCTTGCTGTCGAGGTACGTGAGCCCTTCAATGTGACCTACGAACGCGCCAGCCTCGCGCCCGTCGCCCATGCTGCGTCGATCCCACACTTTGATCGTAGTATCGTCGCTACCTGAGTAGAGAATGTGTGGCGAGGACTTATCAGCGAAGCACACGGCATTGACATCATCATCATGCCCCTCGATCGTATGTAGGACCCTTCGCGATTCAATGTCGTAAACCACAATAGAATTCGTATTAGTTCCCGCGACAAGCTCCCGTCCGTCGCCCGAGAATCGAATTGAGAAGATACCAAATCCGCCGCGCCAGCCTATTCTTCCATGTTCTGACAAACTCAGCATGTAAGGGTCGCCCGTATCATTTGGGTCGGTTGGAGCTAAGCAGACATTGCTCTGAATAGAAGTGTATGCTAGCCACTTGTTATCTGGGCTCAAGGATGCATCTGTCAACGTCCAGGAACCGAATGTAAAAGGCACGGTCTTGTAATGTCGCCAGTTATACGGGTTAGAAGTGTCGTACATCCGAACTTTCATATCCTTGACGCAGGCGAAGAAGAAATTGCCATCGTCCGAAAATTGACCAGAGTAGACGTTATCGTCGTAGTTAATAATCATCTCGGCGTCCGAACTGGGTATCATTGACTGCGCCATTACTCCTTGATTGATCCGACGTGTTGCTCTGGTCCCTATCCCTAGCTCGCGATCCAATATCCGACGGGCTAATCGCTTCTTGGTGCTGATCGGGGAGTAAATATCGTTTACGCCGAACGTACCAGAGTCCATCAACTCTTGTCCCTTCTCGCTCGGGATCTTCGGGAACCTGTTAGGATCCAGTCCGCGCGGCCGTCTGCGGTACCCGAAGTGGACTTCGTCTTCATCTTCGTCATCGCCGTCACCGAATACTAAGTGTCCGAGGTTCGATCTTCGGAGGAAGTCTAGTACCTGACGCCGCGACAATAGGCCAGTGCGACGACCTATATGTAGCCAGGGGTTAGGACACAATAGATCGGGTTGAAAAGGGTAGGGACGCACTACTTATTAAGCTGATCAAACGCTGTTGTACAGCAAGTCGTTCGGCATCGGGTGATTGTGAGCCTTCTCCATTGCCAGTGTCTTCGTCGTCATCTTCCACGTGCACAAGGAACTGAATGTTACCCTCTTCGGCATCTGTGTACTTGTGTATCAGTTGTGTTCTCGTTTACCTGGACCGTAGACCGTGCGCACCGTGAAACTCGTCCTCCTCTTCGAACAAGTCGTGCTCCATATCATCTTCATCTACTTCTTCCTCGTCATCTTCGTAGTCGGGGTCATGTTCGTCCTCTTCGTTATCTTCAGCATCGACATAGTATTCGGGATAATGCTCCCCGACATCCTCTAAGGACCTTGAGCTACTCATTGTCTTTATCGATACCAGGATTTAGTTGAAAGTCGTGGCAGTTTAGCGCAGGTACCCAGCTAATCCGGGTAGCCGGCTGAGGTATTGGAAGGCGGAAGATGGACAGGCCAGTTGAAAATAATGCGATTGATGATTTGGACCGGCCACTGAATTGACGAATGAATGTAGATACCTTCCCAAAGGCTTACATGACGACACTGGAATTCTAACAACTTTAATAGGTAGGTATCTATTTGATCGAAGGTTTGGCGGGCTGGCGGGGKGTTTGGTAGCTCTATCGTCACTGCTAAGCTAATACGTCCCTGTCCAATGATTGGTAAGACTCAAGGACATTATCTGTAATACCAATTATATGGTGTGCCAAGAATTGTTGAATTTAGTAAGTAATGGAGTGAGTGTCTGCCTCAGGCAAAAGTTAAAGTAAATTTAAGTTAAATTTATAATTTTATATAAATATATTTGTTATATATATATGATAATGTCGTTATTAAAAATAACGATGTTTTTATTATTAAAATTGTTAAAATATATTAATTTTTTTATCGATAAAAAAAAATATTTTTATAATTATTTTTTTAATATAAGTTTTTATTTAATTTATTTTTTAATTTATTTTTTTTATATAAAATAAATAATTTATAATTATAATTTATTATAGTTTTTATTTTATATAATATTTTYTTAATAATTAATTAATATTATTATTAAATTAATATTTTATATATTATTTTATATATTTATTTTTTAATTTTAAATATTTAATTAAAAATTTATTTTTTATTTAATTAATGTTAATAATATGTTATTTATAAGTTTTAAAGTTTATTTTTTTAATATTTAAAAAAAAATATTTAAAAATGTTTATAAAAAAGGTTAATTTTAAGTAATTAATAAATATAATATTATATATTTATTAATAAGTTAAAAAGTTAAATTAATAAATAAAATGGTTAATTTTTTTAATAATATTAAATAATTTAATAAATTGTTAATTAAACTTTTTATTAAAAATTAATATATTTAAAATATTATAACTTTTATATAAATGTAAAAAGATTTTTTAATTAATGTAAAAATATATAAGTTAATGTTATTAATTATAATATTTTTTTAAAATTATTAATATAAAAGTAATAATGTTATAAATATTAATGTAATAAAAAGGTAATGTTTATTATTTAATATTAAGGATATAAATAATGAAATTTAACATAAAGTTATAAAAGGTTTTAAATGAATTTTTCGATATAATCGAAAATTTTATCAAATTTATCTTATATTATAAATAAAGAAAATATTTCTTTTATTAATATTAATTATTAAATAAATAGAAATAATATTTTAAAGTTAATTTAATATATAAAATGAAACGTTTAATTTATTTATTAATTTAAATATAATATATTATTAAGTAAAATAATTTAAATTTTTAAAATGTTTAAAATTTTTTTTAAAAAGTTATAAAAAATTTAAGATTTTTATTAAATATAATAATTTTAAGTGGTTTTTAATTTATTATTAATAAAATATTAAAAAATGTTTTAATTTATTATTTTATAAATTAATTATATTAATTAAAAAATAAGTTAACGATTTTAATTAATTTATTAATGTAAATATTTAAGGTATTATAATTATTTAACTTTTTTAATAAATTAAAAGTAATATTAATAATAATAGTATAAAATAAATAAAGCGGTTTAATAATAAATTAAAAAGCGTTATATAAATGATAGTTACGTTAATACATTAATATATATTTAAAATAAAAGTATATATATTTTTTAAATTTTTTTAATTAATAATAAATTAAAGTAAATGATTATGTAAATGATTATAACCGAAGTAATTAAAGTTATAAAAATATTTAAATATTTTAAGAAAATAAATATAAAAAATATAAAGCTTATTTAAAGTATTAAACTTTTTCTATAATAATTTATTTCGTAAATAATATAGTAAATTTAATATATCTTATAAATTAAAATAATTATTAACTTTAATAATATTAAGTATTATTTTTTATTTAAGGTTAACGAAATATTTAACTTATATTTTTATTTTAAATTTTAAGTTAATTTAAATTAAAAAAATGTTTTTAAATAAAAGTTAATAATTATTATTATTATTAAAAAAGTAAATAATTAAACGGATAATTAATAAGGCGTTTTTAAAGGAAGTTTAAATATTGTTAATATTTTAATTAATAAATAATAATTAATGTTTATTAACATTATTTAAGAAAATTTTTAAATTGTTAAAAATATTAGGTAATATATTATTAAAAATAATTTTTAAATAAAATAAAATATTTAAAATAATATATAATTTATTTAATTTATAAAGGATTATAATCATAAATTAATTAATATATTTTATTATTTTAATAAAATGAAAATTTTTATTATTTAAAATTATTAAATTAATAATATTTAAATATTTTATTATTTCGATAATTATTTTATAATTAGTAAATAAATATATGGTATTTTTAATAATGGAAATTTAATATTTAACTTTTCGAAATGTTTATATAAAATTTAAGATTTTTATTTTAATTAATTAATATTATTTTTTAATTATTATTAAAATATAAAATAAGAAAGTTATAAGTTTAATAATTATATAAAAGGGATAAGTAAAGATTTTATTATTTTTAGTAATTTTAAATAAAATATTATTTTTAATATAATAAATAATAATGTTAATGTTATTTTTAAAAATGTTAAAATTAATAAAAAGGGTTTATTTAATGTTAAAGTAAATAAAGATTATATATTTTATTAATATATTTTTAATTATGTTAAAAAATGCCTTTTTTAACTTTAATAAGTTAATTAATGATAATTTTTATAACTTAATATTTATGATTTTATTTTAATTAATTATAATAATTATTTGTTTTTAATAATATAAGTTTATATTTTTTTAAAATATTTATTAATTATATATATTAGGGAATATTATTATATATATAATTAATAAAGTTAATAAAATGTTTTAAATTTTTTAATATATAAGGAAATTTAAGTTTTTTAATAATAATAAAACGTTTTTTTATTATTAAAAGATTAAACGAATTGATAAATTTACTTAAAATAATAATATTAGGAAAATTTATAAATGATTTAAATATGTTAATAAATATATTTTTTAATTGTAAAATGGAGAATATTTATATAAAGTTATAAATATAGTTATTAAGATTAATAGAAGCGATAATAATATTATTATAATAATAATTTATTAAAGGAATTAATTTAAAAATAATATTTATTTAATATTAAATATATATATTATTATTTTTATATTTTATAATTAAATAATTAAAGATAAATTAATTTTTAATAGTTATAATTATTAATATTTATTTTATAAATAAATAGATTTATTATTAATAATAGAATAATATAATGTTAAAGATTATAATAAATAATATATTACTTACTTTTATAAATATAAATTTTTATAACTTTATTAAGTAAGTATTATTAAAATTTATATTATTAAAAGGTTTAATATTAATAATTATTTTATTTTTTTTTATTATTTTAATTTTTATTAATAAAAATTATAATAATAAGTTAAGGATAAAGATAATGGTTTTAATATTATTTTTAAGTTTAAAAATATTATATTAAACGATAAAAATTAATATAAAAAAAAGAATTAGTTAATAATTTTAAAAAATATATTTTTTTTTTATTAATTAATTAATTATATTATTAATAATTTATTAATTATCTTTATTAATAATGTAATGTTAATATTTCTTTAAAATTATTTTTTTTTAATTAGGTTTAAAGTTAAATTTTATTAATTTTTTTTTTAAAATTTTTATAAATTCTTTATTTTTAAAAATATTAAAAAATTTAGAAATTAAAGTATATAATTAATGAAATATATTAAAATTAAATAAGTTTTTATAAATTGTTATATTAATAAAATAATGTTTAAAATTAAAAATATAATTAATAATAAAATTAATTATTAAGTTAAAAAGATATTTATTAATAATATCTTTTTTATATAATTTATATAAAATTAATTTAATTATTTTATTATTATTAATATAGAATTTATTAATGTTTTTATTTATTAAAACTATATAACTTATTAAAAAATTCTTAAATAAAGTAATAAATGATAATATATTATTATATATAATAATTTAACGTATATAATTATTTATTATTAAAATATAATATATAATATTATTTATTAATAATTTAAAAAATAAGTTTTATTTAAAGTAAATTTTATAAATAATATCGATAAATTAATATATAAATAAGGTAATAATTATATTATTAATAATAAAAATATAAGTTTTATTTTATATTTTATAGTTTAATATAATGGAAATAAAAATAATGATTTAATATAATTATATAATGGTTATTTTTTTCGATAATAAGATATTAATATATTTAATGTTAAATATGTTTATATTAATAAACATATATACGTTAAGGTTAAAGATTAAAGTAATTTTATGTAAAAATATAATAATGATAAGATGATTATTATATATTTTTTTAAAATAAAAATGGATGATAATATATTTATTTATAATAATTTAATTTTAAAATATATTTTTAATATATATAAATATAAATTATTTATAAATTTTCGTTAAAAAGTAATGTTTTTAAATTTATATTTTATTTATTAAAGTTTTTATATATTTAATGTTATTATAAATATCTTTTTTATATTTAAATTTAATTAATGTTATAATAAAAATTTTAAAATATGTATAAATTTTATAAATAAAATTTATGTTAATGTTAAAGTTTAAATTAATATTTAAATTAATAATTGGTAAATTTAATTTAATATTTAATAAGTAATGAAAAAGTTTAATTAATAATATAAATAAAATTAATAATTAATTAAATATTAATGATAATTTTATTTTATTATTAATATAATAAGTTTTTATAAAAATGAGGTTAAAATGGATAGTAATATTTACATTAATATTAATAATTTAATTAATTTAAATGATAATCATTAATAATCTATTATTAAAATTTAAATTATTATAAATATAAGAAGTTTAAAAGGTTATTATTGTTAATATGTAAAATGTAAATTAAATATACTTTTATCGAATATAAGTAAAAAGGTAATTTTTAATAAAAAAACGTTTCTTATAAATTTTATAAATAAATTAACAATAATATAAAAAGGTTATAAAATTAATAACTTTACTATTATTTTAATAATTATTATTATCTTATTAATTATTATTATTAATTAAAGATAATTAAAAGTTATTAAGTATTTTATTATATAATAAATATAAATTAAAACTTTAATTATAAAAAGTATTAAAATTTTATAATTAAAACTTAATTAAAGGGACTTATAATGACTATTTTATTTTTTATAAAATTTTATCGTTAAAATAAATTTATTTTATAAAGTTTTATTATTTATATTATTAATTTTTATTTTAATTATTATATTATAAAAGTTATTTTTAATATTATTAACCATTATTTTAAAAATATTAATCTTAGTTTTAATTATATTAATTATAAAGTTAATAAATAAGTTTTTATTATTATTATTATAAAAAATAATAAAATATAAAAGGTTTTAAAAGAATATTCTTATAATTATTATTATAAGTGAGATAGTTTTATTAATATAATTAATAATAAAAATTATTTTAATGTTATAAAATATTATAATTATACTTTTATTAATTAATTAATTAATTAATATAATTTTAATTTATTTAATATCGATAAAAAAAGTTATTATATTTATTATAAATAAATAAATAAATGTTTAATTATTTAAGGTTTATAATAATAACTTTAATTATTAAAATATTCTTTTAATTATTAAATATTTCCATAAAAGTTTAAAAAGTTATATTTTTTATTAATTTTTATAATTATTATTAAATCTTATAATTAAAGGTTTTAAAGGTATAATTTAATTAGTTTTTTAATAATATATTCATTATTTTTATATTATAAATAATGTTATTAATAAAAGGGTATAAGTGTTTATTATTCTTTAAATTTATAAATGTAAATAATTTTTTTTTAAGGTTATAAAAGGTTTAATTTATTGTTTTTTTGAATTTTTTAATTAAATGTTTATAAATATATGTAATAATGTTATTAATAAGTTTTTTTTTTTTAGATTTAATTAATTTATTAAATTAATTGGTTGTTATATATTAAAAATATTATAATTAAATTGTTTTAATTATAGTTTTATCATAAATAGTAATAATTTTTTAAAAGTGATTAATAAAAATATATATGTTTATATAAATAATATATTTATTAAAGGAAATAATATTAACTTATTATAAATTAAGCTTTTTTAAATTAAAAAAATTAATTATTTTTAATATTAATAAGGTAAGTTAATAAATTAGTAAATTATTTTTATGTTATATTTTTTATTTATAAATTTTTTAATTAATTTATTTTTTAATTATTAAAAAAGTTTTTATAATAATTTTTATAATAAATTGTTATATTATTAATTATTAATTAATAAAAAGATAATTATTAATTTATAAATATAATGGATTAATTTATAAAGGTATAAAAAAAGTTAAAAGTATTATTAAAGTTAAGTTTATTATAATTTTTAACATTAATAATTGATTTTTTAAATGATTTAATAAAGTATTATTTTAAGTTTATATTTAATTAACTTTAATTAATTTTAAAATTTATAATTTTATTTAATATATTAGTAATAATATTTAAGAAATAAAATTATTTAAAATAATTAAGTATAATAAGGATTATTTATTTATGTTAATAATTAATTTAATGGGTAAATATAATATAATATTATTAATGGTTTTTATTTATATAAATGGTTAATAAAATTAGGAAAAGTTGTTAATATTTTTTATATTAAGTTTAAGAAAATTAAAAAAGTTATTAATAATGTTTAAAAATAAAAGTTAATTAATTAATGAAAAGTTATTAAAGTTTAATTAATGTAAATAAATAAGTAATAATGATTTAAATTTTAGTAATTAAGTAAATTATTAAAGTGTTTTAAAGTTATTATTATTACGAGTTTAAGTAATTATAGATAAAATAAAGCGTAAATATTTAATTATAAATTATAATAAGTTAATAAATAATTTTTAAAATGAAGTGGGAATAAATAATTAAAAGATTAAAAAAGTTAATAAAGGTTTTTTATTTATGTTAATTTATTTAATTAATAAATATATTTATAAATATTTTTATTATTAATATTTTAAAAAAAAAATTTTAAATTTTATTTTCGATTTTATTTATTTAATAAAATATTTAATAATATTAATGGTAAATTTTATATTATTAGAAAAAATTATTTATATAAAATTAAAATTATATTATTTAATAATTTAAATGTTTAAATGATTAATTAATAAAAATTAAATAAGTTAACATATTAAAAGTTATATTTTTGTAATTAATAATATAGATATAAATAATTTATTATTTAAAATTATTAATTAAATATTTATTAACATTAATATATTAAAAAGAAATTAAAAAATATAATTATAAAAATAAAAATAAATAAAGTAAATTAAATAAAAAAAGATATAAAAATAATAATAAAGTTAAATAATTATAATATATTATTATAATAATAATTATTTAAGATAAAAGAAAATTATTAAATTAAAATATAAAA